>JAGWEN010000093.1:0-95442 GCA_018703685.1 Orius laevigatus | reverse complement strand
CGAGTCAAAGTGATAGACTAAAGCCTTCTCCGTGGTGGACAAGGGCTCCAGCCTCCGTCCCTTATCTAACCCTTCTCGGACCACTCCACAGGAACATTAAATGGTTTACCCAACCCTATCTTATGCACAGCAAGAAATAGATATCGTCCTACAGAAAGCGGAAAAAATTTTCATAAATAATTTTCCCGCTTTCATTCCTCTTTCCCTCCTTCCCGTCCGCTTTTCTTTTTTTTTTTTTAAAATTTCCCCGTTGGAAGGGGATCTTATCTAGACCGTGTTCGCCAAAACAGGCAGCTGGATTTATGGAACCTTCAAACCCTACCTTTCCTTTTTCGCTTTTCCCTCCTCACCTCTAAGCTTTTCTGATTGAAATGTCAAAGATATTTTCTGACGTGAATTTCCGTCCAACAAAGCCTTTTAGCTACTTCTGAGAATACCGACTAAGCCTAACACACTTGCTCGTCATAGGTGGAGGAGGGGTTGGGGAAAGGTCATAGGAGAGTAGACGGATGGTAGGCAGGAAGGCGGATGCGGGCTGCTGCCCTCGAATGGCCGGTGGAGGGCCAAATTTTTAATTTAATTTTTTTAATTTTATATTATATTTTTTTTTTTATTTTTTTTTTTTTTTTTATAATTTTTTAAAAAAAGCTAAAATAGAGCAAGAAAAAAAAGCTAAAGAAACAACAAAATTCGAAGGTACTGGAAAACATTTCACAGTCCTGGGCTATTCGAGGGAAATCGAGGTTTTTAAAGAGTTACGATTTTTTTTTTCGTCGAAAAGGGAGTAAAAACTTACGACAATACGAGGGTTTTTAAAAGAGTTAGTTGGTTTTTTGTCGAAAAAAACTTCGAAATTGGGTTTTAAATAGAATTTTAAAAGAGTTATTTTTTCGTCGAAAAACTTCGAAATACGAGGTTTTAAATTAATTAAAAAAGAAGAAGAAAAAAAAAAAAAAATTTTTAAAAACCTAAGAGTTAATTTGGTTGTCGAAAAAACTTCGAAATCCGATGTTTTAAAAAAAAAAATTTAAAAAGAGTTAATTTTTTTTCGTCGAACAACTTCGAAATAGAGGTTCTAGAGTTAATTTTTCGTAAGGAAAACTTCGAAATCGAGGGGTTTTGAAAGAGTTAGTTTTTTCGTCGAAAAAAACTTCTAAAAAAATCGAGGTTTTTAAGAGTTAATGTTGTTGTCAGGAAAAAAAAACTTCGAAATCGGGGGGGGAAGGTTTTAAATAGAGTTAAATTTTTCCGTCAAAAACTTCCAAATAGAGGGTTTAAGAGTTATTTTTGGGGTAGGGAACAACTTCGAAATCGATTGTTTTAAGGAGTTAGGTTTTTTTCCGTGAAAAACACTTCAAAATCGAGGTTTTAAAAGAGTTAATTTTTCGTCGAAAACTTCGAAATCTAGGTTTCTAAGAGTTACTTTTTTCGTCGCGGTTTTGTGGAAGAATAAAAATGTGGCTTTTTGATTTTGAGGATTTTGGACGAAAATTACGGTCTTTACAAAATTTTGATTGTGAGCTGTTCTGAAGGTCTCATAAAAAATTGGGCTCTTATCTAAAAAAAAGCTTTCTAAAAACCCACACAAACACAGAAGGTTCTTAAGGAATGTCAATTTAGGTTTTTTGAGAAAATTTTGCTCTTTTAAAAAAACAACACTTTGATATTTTAAGATTTTCGGGGGGGTACGAAAAGAGGGGTGGCTTTTAAAAAACTTTTATTTTTGAAGCTGAGTTTAAACATGGAACGAAAATTGGGGCTCTTGAACCAGCAAAAAAAATTGTTTTTTTTGTTGTTTTTTGAATAATTCGAGGTTTCTGACGAAAAATGTCTCTTAAAAAAAAAACTTTGACTTTTTGAGGGTTTTTAGCGAAAATTAAATTCTTTACGAATGTTGATGAAGAAAAGATTTTCGCTCTTAAAATGTCAATTTACTTTTTTAAGTTTTTGAACGAAACACAATGCTCTTAAAAACTTTGGGGGGGGAAAAAATTAGATGTATTGTGGAGGGTGGGCTTCTGAGGGAAAGAATGCGTTCTTACTTTTGTTTTTTTTAAATTATAAAAAAAGAAAAAAAAAAAATTTTAAAATTTGCTTCTTACTATGAATTTTTTAAATGTCGATTTTGAATTGTTTTTTTTGATTGAAATAACGCGTTAAACAAAAAAAAAAAGAAAAACAACAAAAAACAAAAGGGAATAGTGTTTCTTATCTTGCGATCAGACCATACAGGGACGGGCCGAAAAGAGAAGCAAACCTAAAATTTTTTTTTGGGGAGATATTTGAAGGAAAAAAAAAAAAAAAAAAAAAAAAAAAAAAAGAAAAAAAAAAAAAAAAAAAAAGATAAAACATAGAAAAAAACAAAAAACAAGGCAACGGGTCTAGTTGGATGCGCCACGTCGGAGGGGTTGTGAGCAAAGCGCGAAACTACTCGCAACGTGAACCGGAAACCCGTAAACTTTGACACTTAAAAAAAAAACCCATGCACTGGGATGCCTCGCAACACTACCTCTTAGCCGAATAGCCGGCCCAACTGAAGTATTCTTTCCTTCTGGAGGTGATGGTAGGAGCCATGAGGTTAACCATGTTTTTTGCTCCTCTTTTTTTTTGGTTCCAACTGTTGTGTTATTTTAACGAAATCGAATTTGGCTTTATTATTGTTCTCATTTTTTTTCTTTTTTTTTTTTTTTTTAAATATGTCTTTATTAATACATTAGGTTTTTTAAGGGTTGCACATGACCATGGTGGTTGATAAGACGGAACCCCTCTATCTCATACTCTTCATTCCTCGACCAAGCCTCGATCACGTTAGCACGTGGAATGGAAAAAGGGGGTGTTTCGTTAGTGATGCTAGGGGGAAACCCGAAAAAGGGGAGATGATACGAAATGTCTTGTTTGTTTCGACACTACCCTTCTTTCTAATCCACCCTTTGGGATACACGCACGCTATTTTTGAAAATAAAAAATTGTTTTTATTCTATGTTTTTGATATTCCCTGAGGGTAAGATTCGTATTGTTCGGATAATAGGTTTGCTGTGAAGGGATATAGGTGGCCGCTGGCGGTTTAGGATTGGAAAGGGGTTTTCGGACCTTCCAATATGTTGCAGTAATAATCAATATCTGTACGGAGGCGCTGGGGGAAGATCGGATCGGGAAACGACACAGGGACACTAAACGACCCCTTTTCCTCTTCCCTAACCACGCTACAACACCCTCCACTCCTATAACTGATTTATCCCTTTTCCCGTCGGTTTTTTGCATTCAAAACTTCTATAAACAAATCAAAATTAAATTCAGGATTGCGGGGGAACTCTTATTTTTCGAGCACATGGGATTCTGTGAAAAGGTTTTCTATCAAAATCGAGTTTCCTTTTATATGAGGGATCCTTTATCCTTGACATATGCGAAGCCTTTCGCTCCTCGGCGACAAAATTCAATAAGTTTGCCGCATCATTTTACCCGTTTTGATTTTTCGTAGGAAAAGATATTGCTCGGAAACGAAGGGTGACATCGCTCTCTGAGTTTCAAGGCGGACATCGAACATCTTCTTTTGTAAAAATGATATTTTGACAGAGAAAGATCGTCCGTAATTTATCAAGGGCCAAAGTTCTCTGTTCCCTCTTCTCACCCCCTCATATATCCGCCGGAAATTTTTTTAATCTACCAAATTGCCATGAGAACTTCAAAGTTAATTTGTTCCTTTTTTTAATCTGAAAAAATAAAAAGTTTTCTAATTTCCATTTTTTGGGCTAAAAGCTT
Organism: Orius laevigatus; assembly: GCA_018703685.1. Lineage (NCBI taxonomy): Eukaryota > Metazoa > Arthropoda > Insecta > Hemiptera > Anthocoridae > Orius > Orius laevigatus. Next base: position 91,683 of record JAGWEN010000093.1, on the reverse strand, counting down.
GATTTTGACCTATTTGTTTAAATTAAATCGTTTAGCATACGTTCAAATGATGAAAATAACTTTGGCGTTTTGAACTAAAAGGTCCTACAACCTGATTAACGAACCTCGCTACGTTTGGAAATTACTAATTAACATCCATCGGTCGTAAATCAAAACGAATTTCAACACTCCTAATCAGACAAATACGACCCTCGAATCTGGAATTCAGAAGTCATTTTTGTTTTGACAAAAAAAAAGAGGGGGAGGTTGGGAAATGTATTATGGCGGATTCAAGAAAGGGAAAGGCGATAAATAACTTTTGGGACCGAAAGAATAGGGGAGAACATCATTTTTTACCATTTACCAAGACGACGTAAAAATATAGATTTATTCCCTTTTGATCTTCCATTTCAAAAAGAGACCGAAAAAGCTCAACTTTTCCTCCCGGAGAGTTTTTCGCTAAATATTTTGGACGATTTTTCATTTTTCTTCTTTTGTTTCCTCGGAAAGTGAGTCTGAAGAAAAATCACTTCAACACAATCGTATCGGGAACGATTAATAGCTGGAAGTTGTTCCATTGTGGTTAACGACAAAAAGGAGCAAAGAATGAAATCTCCAAGGCAACCTCGCTAATTGTAACGGAGGTAGTACCTTGGAAAATGTGGGATGGAGTAGGTTCTTGTTTTCGAACGTCATATTTGCCTCATAAATCGCTCGACTACCAAGCCCGGTCCCAACTCCGGGGGAAAGCCTCGGTGTAGATCCAGTGGTAGATGTTCGAAGAGAAATCCATCCCAATTGCTGCACCCAGGCATTTCCTGAATATTCTTTCTTTTATGCTCTCACCTGAAATACCAGGTTCTCCTGGTTGCTGGCTTACCTGACATGAGAAGCGTTTGAATTCAAAAGTGCGTAGAAAGGATATCCCTTGAGCTATGGCAGCGAAAGCCCTCAAATATCCCAAGCAGAGTTGGGCGTAATCGTAATCATAATTACAATTGCGATTATGATTGTAATAGTATTATTTTGAATATGATGAGTGATTACTATTACGGGTGTAATTAGGAATCATATTTCTTTGCGATTTTCAATTTATAATAATCGTTTGTTTTTTTTTTTGTTTTTTTTTTTTTTACGATTTTTACAAAAAAAAGTATTTTTTTTTTAATTTTCTCTGAAAATTGCATTTTTTTTAAAACAATTTTCTCAGAAAAATGTATTTTTTCTAAACAATTTTCTCAGAAAATTTTATTTTTTAAAACAATTTTCACAGAAAAATGTATTTTTTTAAACTATTGTCTCAGAAAATTATATTTTTTAAACAATTGTCTCAGAAAATTATATTTTTTTTAAACAATTTTCTCAGAAAATTGTATTTTTTAAATAAATTTCTCAGAAAATTGTATTTTTTAAACAAATTTCTCAGAAAATTGTATTTTTTGAAACAATATTCTCAGAAAATTGTATTTTTTGAAACAATATTCCCAGAAAATTGTATTTATTAAACAATTTTCTCTAGAAATTGTATTTTTTTAAACAATTTTCTCTGGAAATTGTATTTTTTTTAAACAATTTTCTCAGACAATATTGTATTTTGTTAACCAATATTCTCAGAAAATTGTATTTTTTTAAAACAATATTCTCAGATCTTAAAAAAATATATTTTTTTAAAAACAATTTTCTCAGAAAATTTTATTTTTTTTAAACAATTTAATTAGAAAATTTTATTTTTTTTAAACTATTTTCTCAGAGAATTGTATTTTAGGTAGATTTCTTTCAGAAAATCGACCTATTGTTTTTAAAACAATTTTCTCAGAAAATTGTATTTTGTAACTTTGTTAAACAATTCTATCAGAAAATCGTATTTTTTTAATCATTTTTTTCAGAAAATTTTACTTATAACCAATTTTCTCAAAAGATTGTATTTTTTAACCAATTTTCTCAGAAAATTGTATTTTTTTAATCAATTTTCTCAGGAATTTGTATTTTTTTAAACAATTTTCTCAGAAAATTTTTATTTTTTTTAAACAATTTTCTCAGAAGATTTTTATTATGAAAAACATTTGTAATCATCGTAAAAGTAAACATATTCAAAATAATACGATTACGCCCAACTCTGTCACAAATGACAAGAGAAAAAAGATCCTTTAAAATCGCAGGTTTCTTCGCAACATTTTACGTACTTAATCTTAAAATCTGCTTTAATATCCTTAAAAGAGGAAAATTGGTTTTAAAATTCCGTCGAATCTATCTTAATTAAATAAAAAAAGATTAAAAAGGTTTAATTTTTAATTAAACTAACGGACCTGTAGGGGGTGACAGATGTTGAAGATAATCCCCCAGACCGGACAGAGTTGATTAGACAGTCGGAAAAGGGAGCAGGAAAATAACGGGCAGATTTAGGAAAAGAGATTAATACCCTTTAGACCATATGTCGACGGGAAAACTTTTAAATTTAAAAATGCGTTGACTAAACGACATTTTGATCACTTAGGCAGGTCCATTCATAAACCATAGTGAAGGGTGCGGGTTTAATTTTGGGCCATGACTTCCGTATCTCTTTCGCATTAATCTTTCTTCGCCGGTTTTTTGGGGTCCGTCCCTAGAGAGCCGACATGAGGCGCAGTTCGGCCTCGCGGGTTTAGCATCCGCCGCCCCTTACGGAAAATAAAGACATCTCACACAAAATTAAATATTTACTTAAGGTTTATGAGGTCTTAAAACATAATCTGAGTTTACGGCGTTGCTTCTTAAGGAAGGCTTGGAGAAGATAATCCATTACAAATGACAATATGCATTACAAGTGTCTCTTAACTCACTCTAAATTGTTCCAAAGAAGGTGAACAGTCTAGAGGGGTGGGGGAGTGACGGGAAGTCTTTACCCGAACTAATTACACTAACTATCGCCATGGGTGGAGAACTAATTTGCAAGTTTAAAACTCCTCGACATACCTAGTTGGTCTAATCCGAAGAGAAATTCCCAAGAACCCTTCATATAAAACTCAATTTCAAATTATAAATTGAGACGGAACTAGTTTATTTTATCATATTTTAATAAATTATTTTTTTTGAAGTGTTTACAAGCGTATTTTTAGACTCGAGTCCTTTGTCCACGGCTTTTCATGGCCTATTTTATTACACGAACCCTCTTTTAGAAGGACGCGACATCCAATCTTTTTTCATCTCGAATAAAAAGGAGGGAAAAAATAATGTACTTTCATAAAAGTCAAAGGAGATCGTATCAGAGTTTAATAAACATCTTAACGACCTACACATGTTCGAAATGAAGAATGAAAAATGTCGAAGGATTTTTATGTTAACAGAAGAATAAGGGATTCGTTACTAGGAGCGATATTTATTTGTGATGATGGGAGGTGGGGGATTTAGGAGGGTAGGGGTGGTGATGGGAGAGTAGGTTAGGTAAATGGGAGGTTGGGGGGAGATGGGTGGTTAGGGGGAGGTGGAGAGCAGGTGACGGCGGTTAGGAGTGAATTATGTGGTGGCGGGAGTACCACACGTCTATGGATTATTTGATGTAAGGGAGGTGATGGGAGAGAGGTAATGGTCTAGTGTTGGAGGTAGTTGGTGAGGGGGAGGTGATGGGAAAGTGAGGGAGGTGATGGGAGAGTGGGGGAGGTGATGGGAGAGTGGGGGAGGTGATGGGCGAGTAAGGGAGGTGATGGGAGAGTAGAGAGGTAATGGTCTAGTGTTGGAGGTAGTTGGTGAGGGGGAGGTGATGGGAGAGTAAGGGAGGTGATGGGAGAGTAGAGACTTAATGGTCTAGTGTTGGAGGTAGTTGGTGAGGGGGAGGTGATGGGAGAGTAAGGGAGGTTATGGGAGAGTAGAGAGGTAATGGTCTAGTGTTGGAGGTAGTTGGTGAGGGGGAGGTGATGGGAGAGTGGGGTGGTGATGGGAGAGTGGGGGAGGTGATGCTCTAGTGTTGGAGGTAGTTGTTGAGGGGGGAGGTGATGGGAAGTGGGGGAAGTAATCGGAGAGTAAGGGAGGTGATGGGAGAGTAGAGAGGTAATGCTCTAGTGTTGGAGGTAGTTGGTGAGAGGGGTGGTGATGGGAAGTGGGGGAAGTGATAGGAGAGTGAGGGAGATGATAGTAGAGGAGGTAATGGTCTAGTGTTGGAGGTAGTTGTTGAGGGGGGAGGTGATGGGAGAGTGGGGAAGTGATTGGAGAGTAAGGGGGAGGATGTAATGTAATGGTCTAGTGTTGGAGGTAACTGGTGAGTGATCCTAGGTAATGGGTGAGTAGTGGAGGTAATAGGAGAGTGGTTGAGAAGGTAGGGGAAGTGAGGGGATTATTTGATGTCTGTGAAGAAGCCTGTAGAGCCCCAAATTTTTTACTTATGGATTTTCTCCTCCTCACCACACTTTGCTATAATGGAAAAAGGGTCTCAAATTATAAATTAGTCGTGACCATTCCAGTGCAAAGAAAAAAATAAATCTTTTTATTTGATAAAAGTAGAAAATGTTGAAATCAAATTATTCCTTTTGAGCCAACAAAGCGCCCTTTTCAAACAATCTTAAAAAAACACGCATTTTTGTCTGAACTAATTAAAGGAAAGGTAAACGTCACCATTCCACTGCGTTGGTTAAAGCTTCGGGGGGTTTAATTAAGAGTTTAATTGTTTTCGAAATAGGGTAAATAGAAAGGCCCTTCAAAGTATTGTCGCTACATAAATTAAATCTATTCCCTTGATTCCAGACTGAAAATGCCTTCACTATTCAAGTTTACTTAATAAAACCCATTGTTTAAAGAATTTCGATTTTTAAAAGAAAGGATAAAATAAGTATGATTTTAACATTTGGAATTCAAATTGGGACAAGTAGGAAAATTAAGGGAACGAAGCATAAGAACGAGTATTGAATACGAAATCTGAACCTGTAAAGCCTATAGAAATCGAAACCCTTACAACCTTTTTTATGTTATTTTTTAAAGATTGCTTATCCTAATAGAGTTTAGTTCAATTAAAAAACTTTTCACCCTCCGCGATCCGTCTTTAGGGCTAGTTAAACCGGATTAATTAAGAGGCTTCTCAAGGGAATAATTTATCGACAGATTTCCCCTTTTCCGGTTCAATTCTGAATAATCAGTTCTTTTATAGGCCTTTTAATTTTTGCGCGATCGAGTTTTAAGCGTTATTTGAATGATTTATTCAATATGTTAATAACAACAATATCCATCTTGGCGTTAGCGAAGTTAGATTAGAAATGAACAAAAATGTGGGGGTGACGGAGGGCCCAGGAGAGTAGGGGAGGTGATGGGAGAGGCCAGGAGGGTAGGGGAGGTGATGGGAGAGGCCAGGAGGGTAGGGGAGGTGATGGGAGAGACCAGGAGGGTAAGGGAGGTGATGGGAGAGGCCAGGAGGGTAGGGGAGGTGATTGGGAGAGGCCAGGAAGGTGTATGAGGAGATGGGAGAGGCCAGGGGGGTAGGGGAGGTGGTGGGAGAGGCCAGTAAGGTGTATGAGGAGATGGGAGAGGCCAGGAGGATAGGGGAGGTGATGGTAGAGTGGTGGGAGGTAGAGGAATGTTGGGAGAGGGTCATGGAGGGTGGGGGAGGCGATCGGATGTGGCGCGTTGTTGTGGCGAAAAGGACCTTCCTCCACCTACCATCACCTCCCCCCTGGACCCATTTCCCACCTATCTTACACCCAACAACATTCCGCTACTTTCCATCACTTCACCTACCTCCCCTACCTGCCCTCCGGAGGGTAGGAGAGGTAGCGGAATGTTGTGGGGATGTAGGTGAAGGTTCAGGAGGGTAAGGGAGGTGATGGGAAGTAGCGGAATGTTGTTGGGTGTAAGATAGGGGGGAAGAGGGTTCAGGGGAAGCTAATGGTATGTGGGGGAAGGTTCAGGAGGGTAGGGGAGGTGATTGGAAGTAGCGGAATGTTGTTGGGTGAAAGATATGTGGGAAAAGGGTTCAGGGAGGAGGTGATGGTAGGTGGGGGAAGGTTCAGGGGGGTATGGGAGGTGATGGGAGGGGCCAGAGGGTAGAGGAGGTGATGGGAAAGGCCAGGAGTGTACGGGAGGTGATGGGAGAGGCCAGGAGTGTATGGGAGGTGATGGGAGAGGCCAGGAGTGTATGGGAGATGATGAGAGATGATGGGAGGGGCCAGGAGGGTAGAGGAGGTGATAGGAGAGGCCAGGAGGTGATGGGAGAGGCCACGAGGGTATCTGAGGTGACGGGTGTGACCAGGAGGGTAGAGGAGGTAATGTAAGAGTGGTGATGTTTTGGATGTAGAATGTTGTGGTGTGGTAAGGGAAGGTTCAGGAGGGTAGGGGAGGTGATGGGAAGTAGCGGAATGTTGTTGGGTGTAAGATAGGTGGGAAGAGGGTTCAGGGGAAGGTGATGGTAGCGGGGGAAGGTTCAGGAGGGTAGGGGAGGTGATGGGAGAGGCCAGGAGTGTATGGGAGGTGATGGGAGAGTGGTGGGGTTTTGGGGATAGAATGTTGTGGTGTGGTGGGGGAAGGTCCAGGAGGGTTGGGGAGGTGGCAGGGTGGTTGATGTCTCCTTTTTCACCTTTAATTCTGAATAATCAGTTCTTTTAATTTTTGCGCGATCGAGTTTTAAGCGTTATTTGAATGATTTATTCAATATGTTAATAACAACAATTTCCATCTTAGCGTTAGCAAAGTTAGATTAGAAACAGAGGATTTCGAGTTTAATTTATAGGGAGGGTGAAGTATGGGGTCGGGGGAGAGTCTATAATTTCGTCCGACATCGTGTAAAACCGGGGGCTCTCTCTCGAGAGGATTGGTGGCAGCGTTCATCGCATAATTTAATTCGGGCTAACTCGACGGAAAACCTTTGAAGCTCGCGTCCGGCCACTCGGTTCAATTTAATTAAATTTATTTTTTGTTTTAAATAACGCTCTCTATTTATTTTTAATGGATAAGACGTGGTTTTCGAGTGGTGGAAGCCGAAACAAATGACGCGTCAGTAACCTGCTTCTGGGCCGTGGATTAGCCTTTTCCTTCTGCAGACAAAAACCCACTCACCTCCGACAATTACTCTTTCCATTCCCCCCTCACTTTTTTTTTCCATTTCCTCCTACAGTTTTCATTTTCACCAAGATTAATAGACTTCTCGCTTACTTTAGTGGTCGTCTCATCCAACTTGAAAAAATTCTGAAAAGTAAATAATGCCCTTCGTTTCATTTTGTTAAAAAAAATTTTTGGCTTGTTGTTTTCTGGGTCCAGGTTTTGGGGAAAATCGAGATTTTTGGCCATCTGGAATGGATGGTGAAGATCAGGGTTGCCAAATTGGGGAAATCTCAATTCCCACTCTAAGCCTCAGGCAGCTCTGGATAGGAGGAGACTGAATGGAGATCAGGGTGGCCAACTTGACATAATCAACTCTTTTTTTTTTTTCTTTCTTTTTTTACCTCTTTGGTTACCAAATCCAGGCTTACAGATTAGAAGTCGCAAATTTTAAACTCTTTTAACAATATTTTTTCATTTTTAAACAAATTTTCTTTGTTTTTTGTTTGTTTATCGCTTATTTAAAGAAAACGTCAACCATCTCTCTTAAAAGCATCAACGTCGAGAAAATGGAGACCTTTTAGCGTGAAAAGTTTTTAATGGTTCATAAAAGTAGACAAAAAAGGTGACGGACGAGATTTAAAGGAAAATTCACACGTCGTTGACATAAAATAAATTATAAAAAGTTTTAAAAGTGTAAAATAATCCCTAATTATAAAAGTTTTAATTAACATACGAGTAGAATAAAGCTTATTTTAACAACCGCGTTCGATGTTACAATGGAGGGTTTTTTTAAAACCACCAGAAGGGGTTTTAAGATTAAAAGTAAATATTGATAAAAGTTTTTGTTTAAACAATCAGGACCCCCTTTTTTTTTATTAAAAAAAAACTAATTTAGAAAATCAATATTTTGAAAGTTGTTTATAGTTTAAGACTTCCGGTGAAAATTAATGTTTCAATTATAATCCATAACAATAAGTAAACGTTCTTAGTTTGTATGCGAAAGAGATTTCCTTGTTTGAGGAGCTCCGCTCAAAGTGGCCTTTCTCGTTGTAATCTCACGGAAATTCCCCTCCCCTCCCCTCCACCCGCCACGTCCCCCTTTTTCATCCACCCCCCTCGCCATCAAGTTAATGCTTCCGCGATGTACACTTCCAACTTTAATAATTTAGCCGGGAACCTTATTCTTGATTCCGTTTGTTGTTTCCCAGCCGAAAGCCAGCCATACAAGAAAAGTCCAGATGTAAAATTCAACCTTTTTTTAATCTAATCTTTTATCATATTTCATTATTTTTAATTTTTTAAATAAATTAATGCCAAAATAAGTTAGCTTTTTAAACGTTTTAACTTTGACCACGATTTTGATGTAAAGAAAAATATAAGCAAGCATTCGGGGCTTTATGGACCTTTCCACATACCCCATCTATCCCCAACCACACCATATCTTCCCCTAACTTCCTCCACCACCCACACTTTTACCCATACCTTCCTCAACCCTCTCCCTTCCACCATCAACCTTAATCCCACCACCCCCACCCTCTCTCAGACATCCACCACCTCCCCTCTCGCCCATCACCTCCCCATCCCTCCTTTATCCCCCCCCCCATTTCCTACCACAGTTGAGAAAGTTTTAAAATAAGCTGAGTTAACTCTTTCTCGAAAATATTTATGGTAAAGTCAACGTTTTTGGAAATCGATTTTATCATCTTTCCATCTCCGATAATGAGCCATTGGTTGGGGGTGGTTAGAGGGAGTTGGTTTGTGGAGTATTTAGGATGGTGGTGGTGCTGGGAGGTGGTTAGAGGCTAGGGGTAGGTAGTGGATGGTAGGGGAAGGTTGGAGGGAGGTGCTGGGTGGTTGGGGGAGGTTCGGGTGAGATGGTGGAGGACAGGGATAGTGCTGGGAAGTGAAATCGATTCTATCTTCTCCTCTCCATCTCCGATAATGAGCCATTGGTTGGGGGGTGGTTAGAGGGAGTTGGTTTGTGGAGATTTTAGGATGGTGGTGGTGCTGGGAGGTGGTTAGAGGTTAGGGGTAGGTGGTGGATGGTAGGGGGAGGTTGAAGGGAGGTGGTTGGGGAGGTTCGGGTGAGGTGGTGGAGGTTAGGGATGGTGCTGGGAAGTGAAATCGATTCTATCTTCTCCTCTCCATCTCCGATAATGAGCGAAACGATGTATTTCGAAATCGAAAAGAAAGAGAAAACATTTTCAAAGATGGCTGGAGGAGACAGTTCTAAATACGATTAAGTTCAGGGATGCGAACAAGAAAAAACTCCAGTGACAGTTTAATGGAAATCAATTCCGTGGTTGAAGAAAACTTGAAGTGTTGTCTCGAAAAAAGGAGCGAGGGGAGAGGTCAGGTCGGAGTGAAAAGCACTTTTTCAACCTGTCGACTCAATTTGGGCTTCGGACCGACAATTTTTACACTCAACGTTTATTTTATTATTTGAAAATTTCCGAGCGGAAAACCTATTCGAAACTATTGAAAGGGAAGTGAGGGCTTGAATTTGGATTAATGTGGGAAAAGGATCGAAAAGGGCAGTCGGAGAAAAGGGGGGCGTCCTACGTGATCTGGGATTCTATCCTTCTCGATATACCGTCGAAATAATGGCAGATCTCCCCGGGTAACGTTCAAGCACGCACATACTATCCTTTACTGAAGAAGCCACTAAAATAGTATTCTATTCCGTTTTTTCCACACCAAAAACGCCCATTATTTAAGCAATCGTAAAAAGAAAGCTTTTTAGAAGTTAAGTATTAAAACGTTTTTAGACTAAATCGAGTTCTAAGTAAAGAAAAACAATTCTGAATGTCACTTCAAAATGTCCTTAACTTGTATTATGAATGAATAAAATTAAACCTTGAACTAAAGATAAAAAACGTTCAAAGAAAAAAGTTATTATATTCCCCTCGAACCCCCTTCTTTGTCGGACATGAATTTTAACTTCCTCAGAAAGAAAGTTATTGTATTTTTGTGTAGAGGGATGAATAATCATCTGGTCGAGGGGGAGGTTGTGTGAGGTTGAGGGAGAGGGAGAGGGAAAGTTCGATGACCTTGAAGGAAAATGAGTGATGAATCATCTTTGCTTCCTCACAATTTAACTCCCCTTCCCCGCAGCATTTAATCCTTAAAAATCTAGTACCGACGAATCTATTCACTCGATCATCTTAATATTAGCATATTTGAAATCAGCTCGTCAAAAGCTACATGATGACTACCTGTTTTTTCAAAATTTCAGTTTTGGTGGAAAATAGCATTTTCTATTTTCCCGAGGAAAATTTTTCCGGAAAAACTGCTCCCTAAACAGCACGTAGTTTTCCAAAAGAATGAGAACGTGCTTTTTCAAAAAAAAAAATTCCGACCATTTTTAGTGCCAAAAACGAGGAAACTACTTTTGGGCATCTTCCCTCTCTCTTGCACCAATAGCCTGCTTTCCTCTGGATGTCCGCTAAAATACTGGAAATGGATACTTAGTAACTTGAGGAAAAAAATTTAAGTTTTTGGTCAATGATTTGTCTGATTATTCATGTTAGTTTTCGATTTGAAAGTAAGTATTCGTATATTGCCTTATCTCCCCAGAAGGGCAATAAAACCGAAAGGAAAAGTGGAAATCTTTAACTGGAGCAGTCTTGCCGCGTATATCGTTTAGAAGGAATGCGGTTGTCCACAACTTTCGATGTTCACGGCCCCGAAGGGTTCGGACGAGATATGGAAACTCGGAGAACAGCCGGAAAGGAAAGTTTACTGGGGAGGAAAGTTAAATCAGCGTTTCTGCGGTCGTCCCTCGCGGTCGACACGGAAAGGAGAACCCCCAACTCAGTTTAACGCCACTTCCCACTGTTTATACCCCCTTTCTAAGAATTAAACGACAATATTCGCCCATCATCCCGAAAAATCATTAACGTCAACTTTTATTTTAATAAAAAAAGGTTTGTTAATAAGTTGGACGGTTGTGAGCACAAGATGATGGATTTTCCTAGAGTAAGAAGCATTGCCGGAGTCGGATTAACAAGATAAATTACCCCCATAAGGCCTCATGCATAAACTTCTTACACGGCAAACCCATTATTACACCAGAAACATCAAAATTTGATTAATTAAATTCCTTTTTAGTGTTTTCCTAACGAGTTCTATTTAAAAAAATGTGACCCAATAACGAGACATCATTATTTCACCTCAAAAGCTGGAAATCATAAAGCAGTGAAAAGCACTCAACCACCTTTTTGGGACTATGAATAAATTTATGCTGACCGTAGAGGAAAAAGGGGCTTCTTTCTCCCTTTTCAGCCACTGACTCAAAGGATATGGGTCACTATATAAAGCACCTCTGAAGAACATTTTCTTCCGTTATGGGTGCTTCGTTTAGAACCTTTTTCGAAACTGACAAAGTTATTTTTACGGAAAGCGGCGATGATACCGTTGCGGTTGAGGCTATTCAAAACTAAATCTGAACAAAAACCACTTTATAGGAGGAAGGTTTAGGGTCGGGGGGAGTGTTAACTGCTAACTGCTTCACCGCGAACGCCTAGGCCCTCTTCCCCCCATCCTCTATGTTAAAATTACGACTATAATCGGATTTCGCAACCCTCGTGGGCCTCTACAGAGCAATTTCGGATGGTCGGACTCGAAATAGCGAACTTTTAAAGTGATTAGACGTAATTATCATCCTCGAGACTCGGGGAAACTCGACGTGCATGGGAAAGTAAATTTTACAGCTTATGGAATTTTCAATTCGAAATCAATACAAGAATTTTAATTGTTTTATATAAAAGAACGTTTATTTCAAATAATGTAAAACTCAGTTAAGATTTATGATGGGACTGCAATATAAAACAGGATGAGACAGCACAATATAAACTAGATAAAAAGCCAATATTTTACCCTTCAGTGTTTTATAGGGTATAAAAAGAATAATCATAGAATAACATTTTACTCAACAAAATTTGTCTTTCATGTTTCAACTTTGCAGAATTTTGTATACAAAAATCGTTAAAATACAAATCCTGACCCTGACCTACTGGCAAAAGTCCAACAATCGGTGTTTTGTGATTTCAGAAAATAATTGTTTTCTCAGAAACTAAGATAGATAGAAATGCCCTGTAAAATGGAAAATGTTCGTCATTTAAGCCTCTATTTGTGTTATTTTTTCCTATTTTTTCCACGGAGCAGAAATGCCCTACTTTTGGCAATGAAATCTTTGAAACTTAAGGTTCTAACTATATAAGGAACGTTTAAAAGTTTAGGTGAAAACTGTGCCTTACATTGTCATCAGCGATGAACTTTAAGTTGATTTTTGAGGGCTTAGGAGTAACCTGAGGGATTGTATACATTAAGTAACTTTTGAAGCAATTTTAAAGAGCTTTCTTACGATATAAATACCTTTAAAATTGTTCAAAAATTGAGGAAATTACTGAAGTTTAAAGTTAAGGTGACGTTGTGCCTACAGTGGAGTTGCATCCAAAGATAGCTGAAGTTTTGAATTTGCTAGTTGGAGAAGTGGGGGAAAAATCCTGAAAACCGGGATATGAGTGGATCATTGTCCTCCCCTTGCTAGATCCTATTTCATCTTTGGTTGATTGAACATGTTAAAAAGTGCTTTTGATTGATTATTCCATTTCAAGCCGTCGAGAGGAGAAAAAAATGATTGAACTTTTTTTATTAATACCCAAATCCAGCCATGAATAAATTCTTCAATAGCCGTGAAAAACGCCTGTTAGAATAACAAATATCTTCCGTTCCCGTTTTCTTTTCCGAGTAATAAAAAGTAATTTATTGCTTGCTTGGAGAGGAATTTTCTTTCCTTACATTGAACAACTGGATCAGTGGTATTTTTTTCGATAAAGTACGCCCCTCTAAACTATACCGGCTTTCTCGATTCATAACTTGAAAACACATTACTGGAAACACATTTTCCCTTATTGGGTCGATAAATAATATTTTGGGGCCTCTCGGGATGCTTGATGTTTAACTTTTTCTATCTTGAGGATGAAAAAGAAAAGGAAAAACATTGAGGTAGTTAGCTGAACGGTTGGCTGAGCTAAGAGACAAATTTCCAAGGTCTTGCACATCCTAACAACAGACACAGCTATAATAGCCTTCCTTCCCCTTCCCCTTCCCCTTCTCCAGACGTCAAATAATACGGTTAGCGACATCCACGTTATTTTCCCTCGGATGTGGCTTTAATTAAACCCGGACTTGTGGTACACTTGTTTTTTTACTTTCATTTAAAAATCTCTTTGTTTTTAACAAATTAAAAAATATTTGTTTTTATTTGGTTTGAGGAAAATTCGGTTTTCAGTTGTAAAATGATCCTGGGTTGCCTCAAGTATGCGATAAAAGGAAGAGTATCTGAAGGGAAAAAACGGAAGGTTTGTGGTTAGGCTTATCCCATCGTTGCCTTCCTTTACAAACTCGAGAGGAAAAAAAAACCTTTTGGCCCCTTTTTTTGGGAAAAAGAAGCCCCAGCTTGTGATAAAGGGAATAAAAAATTCGATTTTGACCTCAAAATAACGTTGGGAAGAAGTTAATTTTGGTTTTTTGTTGCAGATGATGATAGAGCTGAAGTTAGAGGTGTGTTGACGGAAGATGGGATATTCGATGGTTCGATTCATACGGCGACGGAGACGTTTTACGTTGAGCCGATCCGTCGGTATTTGTCTCCAGGCGAGGCCGGTCCGAGTTACAAAAGCATCGTGTACCGTCATAGCGATGTCCTCCAGCCGACATCTCGGACGTGCGCGTCTGCTCGTCTGGCCCGTCGGATGCGTCGTGAAGCGGACAACGGACCTCGAACAGGCGGCGTCTTCTATTTCGACAGCGACGCCTACGAAATCCGACGGGCGAACAAGTCGGACATCATCGTCAAGAGGACGAAACCTCCCGAAAGTAAAGCTCAGCCGAAAATCCTCCTCGGGACCGGCCACGACGATAACCTTCTCTTCGATGACGATTTCCGTGCTCATGTACACAAAAGGGCGGCTGTCGATCCCAAAAAGACGACCTGCATGCTTTATCTTCAAGCGGATCATTTATTTTTTCAAAAATACGGAACGGAAGAAGCCTGCATCGAAGTCATGACCAGACATGTTCAACGGGTCAACTCTATCTACAAAACAACAGGTAATTTGAATTTCTTACTCTCCAAGCGTCCCAGATACACAATAGACCCTCATCATCCCAGTGCCATATAGCGACCTTGAGTCGCCCAACATTCCTGGGGTGTTGTCTAAGTTAGGGCTACTAACGCGGCAGTGTTCCGCCGTCCCCCTCCCCCCCAAAAAAGAATATTTTGGTAGTAAACCACCGATCTTCACCTTTGCACCGGGTATTCCTTTAGGAAGTTGGGGATAGGTAGCGTTCTGCTCAGCAAATGTCTGTAAAAAACACACTTTTTATGAAAGTTAGCGTTTTGGGAGGTTTCACTTCCATAACTAACAAGCACCACGAAGCCCAACATAGACCTAGGTGACCCTACCAATCCCTTCTTGGCCCCCAAATTGCTGAAAATCAATCATTCCCTCAAACCTTAGGTTAACCCAACCGCGCACCTGATAACGATAATCTAAAAGCACTCATCGATCCCTTTTCTTTTCAAGTAGGTGGAAAAAAGTTTTTCCTCCCCTACCGTCTTAATCAAAGGTGTCAGAAAAATACAAAACTAAAAAAAAATTCCACGTTAAAACTCGGTCAAAGCGCGAAAAGTTAAAGAAAGCTCTTGTCAGCTTAAAATAAAACGTCCCACGGGAAAAGTCGTGACTTGTGTTAATTTATCAGCTTTTTTTTCTCCAAGTTGCGAGTCCGAGTTTCTAATTAAGCTGTTCTCTTAAGTTTTGAAATCCCCTGGAGATAGAATGCGCGTAGATAACAGTTTAAATAGAGGCTAATTGAATAGTTTTAACCCTTCGTTGGGGAAACCCTTAAAACTATTCCTTGTCTCGTTTAGTTCGAAACACTCCCCCTCATAAAGTTTTAAACATCGAACAAATAAATTCAAGTGATAAAACTTTATATGCGCCAACTTATCTCGAAATTAAATCTCTCGGAATTCTTAATTTAATTCAATTAAAATTTTATTTGTCTAAAAATGTTATAGATATACGACAAAGTTATAAATTGTGTATAAACATTTTTAAAAAAGGATGCTTTGAAGTTTTCTAATATCTGCAGAACTTGGGAGCTCGAGAGTTATATCATTTTGCCCTTAACTCCTTCATAGTTTGCTATTAAATCTCATCCTCGAAATGCTAATCATTCTCAGCTTCCTCTTGTTTCTCGGGCAGATCGAGTTTACGAAAATGAAATAAAAAGGCTTCTTTGGAAAGCTGAAATTACAAAATAGTTTGCCAAGATAGGGGAAAATAAGGAAATTCAGTGGAAGGCATTCTTCTAACGCTTCTATTACTACCCTGGGTTGGAAATATGGCGTATTCTCCATGGCAACGAATTAAGCGTGTCCAAGTGCCCTTGTGTAATCTTCTATGAGACCAAATCACCATGAATGTGATTCTATTTCAGGATAATTAGGAAACGCTTCTGGATGTTTAGGGTTGTATGAGGTCATCTTGATGACGCTGCTACTGCTTAATTATGCCACCTCAACTTTCTACCACCGTCTGCCATTCTCCCATCACTTCCCCTAACCTCGTGGACCCTTCCCTAATATTCCACCACTCTCCCATCACCTCCTCTACCCTCCTGGACCCTTCCCCAACATTCCACAAGTCTCCCATCACCTCCCCTACCCTCCTGAACCCGTCCCCAACATCACCACCTTCCACCAATCTCCCATCACCTCCCCTACCCTCCTGGACCCGTCCACAACATCACCACCTTCCACCAATCTCCCATCACCTCCCCTACCCTCCTGGACCCTTCTCCAACATTGTACCTTTCTCCCATCACCTCCCCTACCCTCCTGGACCCTTCCCCAACATTCCACCTTTCAACCATCACCTCCCCTACCCTCCTGGACCCGTCCCTAACATCACCACCTTCCATCGCCTCCCCTACCCTCCTGGACCCGTCCCCAACATCCCACCACCTTCCACCAATCTCCCATCACCTCCCCTACCCTCCTAGAAACGTCCCCAACATCCCACCACCTTCCACCAATCTCCCATCACCTCCCCTACCCTCCTGGACCCTTCCCCAACATCCCACCACCTTCCACAAATCTCCCATCACCTCCCCTACCCTCCTCCTTTCCCAAATTCTCCCATCCCCCAACCTCCCCAAATCTTCTAGGACTTAAATTTAGTGAAGATTGGATTTGGAAACCGTTTGGCCTTAGGAGTTTGGAGCTAGGGCTACCGATATCCCCCCAGCCAATGAAGAGGTCTATGGAGAACCCACTTTTTGAGAAAGTTCCCCTTTTGGGGCACTTCTATAACTACCAGATCTGACCTTTTCCAAGGACTGCTTTATTATAAACCTCGAGGATCACTCAACAATGAAATTGGCAAAAAGATGTGCTCTGAAGGGGGTGAACAATGCGAACTAGGAGGACAGCTTATCATCTTTTCAAGGAAATAATAATGCTAGATACGTATATAGAAAGTTAGTAAAGGGAGCCGTGGTTCCCTTAACTTTATCCAAACGCTACCCTCCTCTTCAACTTTCAAGTCATGTTTAATGCAACGAAAAGTCGACAACAATATCAACTTCCTGTGACCGCCCCGGTTCGGCTCGCACTTGTTCCCAGAAGGGAATACAAATTGTGACTTACACCCCTTCTTTTCTTCCCAACAATCTTGTCTTCGAAACGCTTTTCCTTTTTTCAATTACGTGCTCATTGATTTTGAGCGAAAGATGAACCTTTTGATTCCCCTAAAATGGAAATCCTTTATAAATAACATGGTAAATCCTTTAAAATTGATGATGTTCTACCCTCTGGGTCATCTATCTCCTTGTAATTGATCCTTTTGATTAGGATACCTTGAGATTTCCTGTTTAAATATTTCCGTTTTCGGAATTCGAGGGAGATTTGAGGAGGGTCCTCGGGTTAAATGAAAATCCTTTGATAGGACCCTCCTCTTTTCCCCTGGAATTACATTAACGGCTCGCTTTAATGCTCAAGGCTTAAAACTCCATCAGATGCGTCTTTCTTTTAAACCTCCGGGGTCTAGATCGAGGCTAAGCCCCTTCCACCCATTAGCTGTTAAAACACTGATTATATTTCCCCAGGAGCCAATAGATTCTTTGGCAGTTCGACCACCAGATTAAACTAAATCTAATGCAATTTGTTTAAAAGCTTGTCTCGGATTATTCGCTCCGGAAATTACTTAACCGTGACGCAACATTAATTTTATAAATACGGGGTTAATTAGGTTTCTGTGATGAGCCCTGCTTACGTCACTTCCCATCGATTTCCGACGTTTAGAGCACTTGCGAATGCGTGCGATGTGCATCAACTTTTGATATTTGCTGCACGCCATGGCTGTCAATCCGATTCTGATTATTAAACCTTCGTTCCTTGAATCAACGTTTTTAAAAATGAACAAAAAGGGCTCATAGGCTGTGTTGCCGGAGGTAGGGTTCTTCCAAAAATTTGGTAATTGTACTATAATCTTGCAACCCCGATTTTGGTCAGTGTCGCCAGGGGTGGGGATTCTCCCAAAATTTGGTGATTTGTCAGTCGCCCAATCTGGCAACCTTGCTTTTGATAGTGTTGCCAAAAATAGCGATTCCCCCCCCCCTAAAACCGGGGTTTGTTTACAGTAGCCTAATCTGACAACCCTGCTTTTGGACAGTGTTGCCAGAGGTGGGGAATCTGCCCCTGGGAACCCTGCATTTGGACATTTTTTTCAAAAATCAGTCAAAACGTCCTATGAGCACATTTTTATAGGTTATTAACCATTTTTTGTTTCAGATTTTAACCAAGACGGGAAATCGGACAACATCAGCTTCATGATCAAGAGAATCAAGGTCCACACGACCGAATCCCTCAACGACCCCAGTTACAGATTCCCGTCGAACTACGGAGTCGAAAAGTTCTTAGAATTATTCTCAGGTAAAATAAAATGTTTGCGAAAGAAAGGGCCAGTTTGAACCCTCGAATAAAAAGAAGGTGCGCCCAATAAAGCCCCCACGTAGGCCATAACAGAATAAATAGTTAAGACGTCCCTTTTGTCCAGAAAAAACAGGATCTATCGCTTATGAGATCCCCCTCTTTTTATTACATATCCTCATCTCTATATACATTCTCCCTTCTTTTTATTCGAAAAAAAGAGAAGGGGATACGGAAATCTCCTGGGGTTCTTTTCTATAAGCACCATTAGATGCTTTTTCTACTGGAAAGTTTCCTCAGAAAGGCTTTTCTTTGGCTAGATAAAATATTTTCTCAGCCAAAACCGCTGCAATATTACCTTGATCCCCATATGAGGTATCAAATCATAACTCATTAGTTTGGAGTTACATGATATTGCATGAAATTTCTGCAGGAAGCTATTGATGCCATCGTGTATCCAAGCTTCTGTAGATCCGAAAAAAAAATTGAAAACCTATTAAAATATGGCGTTTTTAAGGCGTTTTTTCACTCCTTTACCACATATCTATCGCAGTAGCCCCTTACCTCACCTAGGAGGACAGCAAGCGTAGATACACAGTAGATAGAAAACGCGGGTTCTACGCCAGAGGAGGAGTGAGCGAGGAGCTGGACTTGGCGGAGTGCTGAGTCAGCCTCCTCATTCAACCCCTCACTCCTCCTCCTCCTCTGACGTAGAACCTGCGTTTTCTATGTACAATACACACAACTAGGCCTGTTAGTGTGAAAAAATTATTTCCAGTTTTTAAGAGTTTTTCAAGTTTCCCGAGGTTTTATTTAAACCTTGTATAAAATCAAAGTTGAAAAAAGCCATCTATCAATTTTAATCAATAAAGGCTTTTTTTGCGAAAATTTTCTTTAAAAATAAAAGGGGGATTCTTGATCGTTTAGGACTCCTTAGCGCAATACATCATCCTGCGGACAGGGGTGGTTAACGAGTAAAGTGCTCTATCAGCGCTCTATCAGTTAAACCCTCACCACCCCTTTGCAATAAATCCATCAAATACAATGAAAAAACTTTTTTTTTTTAAACATTAATATTTTTCAATTTTATAAACAAAATTTTTTAAAAATCGGATAAATATCAAAGGGAGTTCATCAAGTTGGGACTCTATACAAACCAGGTTCAAAACAAGCTTTTCATAAAAGGGAATGAAAGCGCTTGCATTTTAATGAAGAATTTCAAAGCGCGGCGTAATAGTTTGACGGTTGCCGAAATAGAGGTACAAAGGGTGAAATATGTCGTTTCTATGGTCGATCTAAAAAGGGCTGGATGACAAGGGAAATTGGGATCCACTCTAGACTGGTGCCGTCCGGCCGTCTCATACGTCATTAATCAACAGAACAAAAGGCCATCTCTAATGTCCCTTCATCCCCTCCATGTTTCCTTCTTTTCTACTGGCCCTTCCGGATCAACACTTTCGAAGAAAACGGTCAGCGACATCTGCGGTTTGGATGACCAGAGTGCGTGTTTTCGTCCTTGTAAGATTTTTAATCTTATTTGACCAGAAATGAACCTTTTTAGCATATTTTGAACCCTTACCGCAAGAAAAGACCCTTGTGAGCCTTTTTCGACAAAACTAGACCCTTTTCGACCTGATTGTGAACCTCATTTGACCAAAAAAGACCCTTTTCGCCAAGATTTTGTACCTTTTTGGTCCACAAAGACCCTATCAAGCCAAATTTAGAAACTTTTTTTACAAGAAAAAACCCTTTTTAGGCAGATTTTGAAGCTTTCTCATGAGGAAAGATCCCGTTGAACATGATTTTGTGCCTTTTTCGTCCACATGCCAGAATAAGTTTCGTCCATAAAGACCCTATCAAGCCAGATATAGAACCTTGTTTCCAAGAAAAGACCAAATTTTCTATCCTTTCTTAGAAGATGAGACGTTTTCAGCCAGAATTTGTTTCTCAGGTCAAAATAACTCATTTAACAGTCAATTTTCTTGTAGCCGCTGTGACAAGTACTGTTGGTTGGTTCTGCCAAATTTTGTAATCATAGTGGCTTTGACGGCTTCTGAATAGTGCGGTTGAAATTCTCTTGTGGAAAAATTCCTCGCGGGGCCCTTCACCCTTGACATGTTTTCGATTAAAAGTTTCTCAATTTAGTTGAAGAAAAGAGGGAAAACACGGAGCGAACGTTTTACTAAACCCCTTTCGCTTACCTCCCCTTCCTCCGATTCCCTCCTTTTCTCCTCTTTTGGCCCTTTTAAAAATTAAATAACTTTCTCGTCGATAGAGTTTCGTCTTCGTCGAGTCCCTTTGAAAAGCGTTATGTCAAAATAGAATATTTAAAATGATTCTACGTCCCTTTTTAGATTCTCTTTTTGAGATTATGTTCTAGCCTATGGAGTTTAAACGTAATGTTAACATAAGATCGATAACGTGAAGTTTGCTTCGGACATCTGGACAATTAGGGATGACCCCCTCAGCCTACCCCCTTTTCACTATCCCTGTTACCATGTCATCCGTCCCGCTAAAGCCCAGCCACTTGTTTCCAGCTACACGAATTCTCCGCATTTGTAACGTGTAGGTACAAATTGGAGAGAGGGAAAATCCACTGAATTTATGCCCCTAAAGTTATTTCACAGTCGCTGGACACGTTCCAAAAACTTGGCGAAGAAATCTGGACCCCGAATGTATCAAGTATTGGAGGAATTAATTCAAATTAGATTTATTAATTAGTTCGATTTGAATGGAGCGGTTCAATTATAGATGATCGGCCGAGATAGGACCAAATACACAGTAGCAAGTGTACATTTCCCCACGTTTGACCTCATGAATAAATTATCTTCCGTTTAAAAATACAAGCCAATGCGGACCCTAAAAACCGTGCAGGGTCCACTCCGATATATCATTTTGGACTTGTCAGGATAATTTCAGCTGTATTACTCTCGAAGGCGAAAGGGCGAGGCTATAATGACCTGTTTTATAAATAGGACATGACTGTGTTGGAACGTGCAAAAAGTGATACCCTATCTGCTAAAGAGGTCTAAGGACTATAGTTTAAGGTAAACGTCAACTTTAATTAGTTCGCATCAGCGCCACCTGACGCGCTAGTAAAATCCATTATACCCTACCAAGGTTTATTTTGTGAAAGTACGTAAATTTCCTAGGGATTAAAAAAAAAGTCCTTAAAAAGGGAAAATTTATTTGGACAAGGATTTAATCTTTTTTAATCGCTTCCTTTTATTCAGAGACATTATCACGACCCCTGAAGGCCACGAAACGAGCGGGGCGGGTAAAAAGAGAGAACAGTTCGCTAATTCTTTAATCTTCACGGCTTTAAATCTTCAAAACGGATTTCACCAATTTTACGAAATCCGGAAAATAAATGGTTTTACTGATAAAATTTTTTTTACAATGTTATTTAGTGCGGATTTAACGTTTTTCCCGGCCATTCACGAACGAAAATTTTTGTTCGCATTTCTTTCTTTTTAGTGAAATAATTTAAGTTGGGATACTGGGAGAGAGTGGTATCGGATTCTCTTGTTTGTTTATCATACCGAAAAGCGGACATTGGCTGCTTAAAAATGATGGCTTTATGTTATCGAAAAACGAAGTTAGTCCATCGGATCGGCTATTTATCCGGCTTCATCCGGAAGGTTCAAAGGTTCGCGGATGTTTTAAGCGGCGAATGATTGATGAGAGGAAACTCCCAGTGTACAGATGGACATGTAAATTAACCACAATTTACCACAGGATGCTTCCACCTCCAAAAAACGCGATCCGTTTTTTTCTCTTCATTTTCAAAGGAAATTTTTAGTCGGAAAATGTTTTCGGTTAGTTAGAAAAAAATTTTAACCAAAAATAGGTATTTTCGTTCAGGGGCAGACTGGCCCGGGGGGCGGGTGGACAGAACCCCCCCCCCAGTGAAAGAGGCGGCGCCCCCCAGGGTCAGTTTTGTTTTAGCGTTATTTTTGCTCAGTGGCTCCCAAACTGGGGGGCAAAAGCTGGGGTGTGGGAAAGCTTAAGATATATATAAGTATATATATTTTTTTTTTGTCAAATATCCCCTAAAATTCGTCAGAAACCTCAAAATCACGTCCAAAATCAACATTTAAAAAATGAGTTTTTCGTCAACATTTTAAAACCCAAACATCAAAAAACCTCAAAGTTTACATTCAAAACTTTGGGGGGGGGGGCAAAGGTTTTAATTTGTTTAAAAGGGGGGCGCACTGTGAAAAAGTTTGGGAACCTCTGTTTTTGCTGAATATATTTTTCTAAAAGCCAATTTTCTGTTAAAATCCCTCCGGGCGCCCCTTAACTGAAAACCCACCCACACCCTAAGATCCCAGTCCGCCCCTGATTAGATTTCATTGACCATTTTTCATGCTGAAATGTATGTATTTTCACGATGTATGTGAAAATTAATGACTATGAGCAATGGTGGTGGGGGGGGTTGTCTTAATAACAAGAGAGAATCACTTAACCACCGTTAGACGTTCGTATTTGGCTTAAATGTGTGGCTCTGCTCTCCATGTTAATTAGCCTCCTCTAACGTTTCGCGATCCTCTCTTCCCTGGCCCGGTAGATTTCCGACGTTTCTATGCATATGCATGTAATAGCTGGTGGGAGGTAAAATCGTGAATTATGCAACCGGGGCACTTAAAAGGCTTGGGGACCCTGACTTGGAAATGCATAAGTGCCCACTAACCCCTCCGTTTCAATTGTTTATTCCGACCCTGGTCTCTCGTTTTGTTTTAAGAATCGTATTTTCGACGTGAATTTTTAAAAAATTTAAACGCACAAACTTCTTTTTTCCATTCGCCAAGTTTAGATTTTGGACAAGAACTTCGCAGGAAAAACTTTTCATCGCCTTCCTTTTTTTGTTGATCAATGACCTTACGAAAGTTTACTTTTAGCCTAAGCTTTTTTTTTTCTTCTCTATCAGCTTGTTTAAGCCTTTTCACGGATATTTCTTTCCATTATCGAATTTTTTGAAACCTTACCCATCCACTCTAAAACGTCAAAGTTTAGGCCTACTTTCGCAGCCTTAGGGCTCTATTAAAAAAAACTTTGAAGCATCTGAAGTCCAGGGAATAGACTATGGAGGTCAGGGTATCAAAAATCCAGGAACGTGGTTGCGTTCCGCCCGCCTAGCTTCAAAACTACTCTACCCAAACAATCAAAGTTTCCGTTCTCCTGATACCAGCTTGTCCATTCTATCGATCGTTAATGTATCAAAGGGAAGTCGATCTGCTCGTTTTGGGCTTTGAAAAACCGAGTCGATTTGTATCGTATTTCAGGTTCTGACGGATATAAAACGTCCTGGAGGCTCAACGGTCGATTGTCAATTAAAATGAAAAGCAAACGCGTTCCGAAGGGGAGGGGGCAGCTTCCGCTCATCTATTTCAACCCCCGGAGAATTTCGGTTTACGCTGGAAAAACCCCCCGCCGCCATTTAAATTTAATTATTTTATCTGGATCGTAATGTTTTTCTTACAGAAATAATCAAAATCATTTTTTGGCAAAATTTTGTTTTGCCTCTCACGCCAAAACCACTAATCCGATCGAGACCGAACTGGGGAAGTCCGAAACCCATCACAATTTTGGTCTAGGGCTCACAATTTTAGACGGAAATCGTCCCAACAGGCTTATATTATCTCATAAAACCACCTTTACTTCCTTAATGTGTTCGACTCTCTAGTTTTCATGACCTTTAGTGGATCCTTTCTTTACTGTACTCCTGCTCCAACGTCCTCTTGCCTCATTCCCCTAGGAAGGAACTGGTTTCACTTACTTCATCTACATTTATAAAGTTAAAAAGGTATTTTATAGAGTTTTCCAGTATAATTATCGACTCATTCGTTCATAAATTAAGCAAGTTCGAATTCAGTTATGAAATCGTGTCGCATTGAATGTGTTAATAAGGTTGAATTTGGTAAAAAAAATTTAATGTAAGGTCCTTGTATATTGCCTTGAGGCAGTCCCTTAATAGAATTGGCTCCGTATGAAGAGAAGGGTTTCAATTACGGTAGTCTTATGAATATGTATGCCCTTCTAAAGCTTTGTCCCGCTCTCCGCATTAAGGAACACGCGTACTCCTTCTTTCTCAGATTTTCTTCCCTTATTAGCATACAGATCCGATATATTTTAGGGCGTATGATTATTCAGCAGGTATTAAAAGGCCTTTTTTTTTCCAAGAGTATTGAATAGCGAATGATGGTAACCTTTTTAATTTCAGAGGAGGACTATGACGCCTTCTGCCTCGCTTACATGTTCACTTATCGTGACTTCGAAATGGGAACTCTTGGCCTAGCATGGACTGGAGACTTGAAAAACGCTGGGGGCGTCTGTGAAAAAAATGGCGTACGTAAATCCCTATTTTTGCAATTTTTATGTTAATTATTTTTTACAGCATTACAGAGGGAGTATGAAAAGTCTTAATACTGGCATTGTGACGTTGCTTAATTATGGAAAACATGTTCCTCCTGCTGTCTCTCATGTTACTCTGGCACATGAAATTGGACATAATTTTGGATCACCCGTATGTCATGTCTTTGATTATTTAATTAGCTTTCTCAAAAATAAAATTATTTTACTACCCTCAAACCCAAGATTTTGGTTTGGGGAGGTGGGGAAGGGTCGAGGAGGTGGTGACTGGGTGAGGTGTCTCAGTGGAAAGGTCTATATAGCCCCAAATTTTTGAGAAAGTTTCCTCCTCCATACCAGCACTTATTAATAATTTTTTTTAGCATGATCCTGAATTGTGTACTCCTGGAGGTGAAGATGGTAATTTTATCATGTTCGCTCGTGCGACGTCTGGAGATAAGAAGAACAACAATCGCTTCTCTCCTTGCAGTCTTAACAGTATCAATCCGGTGCTAAATTCAAAAGCAAGAAGTTCAAAAGGATGTTTTACAGGTAAATGGTTTGTTTGTAGTTCTTTTGTATTGTTTTGTAGAACCGCAAGCTGCGATTTGCGGTAACGGGGTTGTGGAAGCAGGCGAGCAGTGCGACTGCGGATGGGAGGAAGACTGCAAAGAAGACTGCTGCTATCCACAAAGGAGGCATCCACCACCGGACCAACCTCCGTGCCATTTGACCCCGCATAGCTTGTGCAGCCCATCCCAAGGTCCATGCTGCACACCAGACTGCACTCTCAAGTTCGGCGATAAGTGCAGAGATGACAATGGTTGTCGCGACTCAAGCTTCTGTGACGGCCGTGGACCTCACTGCCCGCCGTCCATCAACAAGCCAAACAAAACCGTCTGCAATGAAGAATTCGTCTGTTTCATGGGGGTAAGATGAAAAACCAACCTTCTTCTTAAAATAATCTTTTTTTAGGAATGTACTGGATCCATCTGCTTAGCTTATGGCTTAGAATCATGCCAGTGCATACCAGGAGAGAACGATCCAATCACAAAAGCTTGTGAGCTTTGCTGCAAAGAACCTGGAGAAAACTCACCGTGCATGTATGTCACTTCTCATAACCTTAATGTATCATAACCTTTGTTTTAGATCATCTTTCTCTTGGAACAGCGCCCCCTATGACATCCCAGATATGTTCTCCAAGCCAGGAACTCCTTGCAACAACTACAACGGATACTGCGACGTGTTTCAAAAGTGTCGTGAAGTTGATCCGTCCGGTCCTTTGGCGACTTTAAGGAAACTTTTGCTTTCCGAAGAAAGCATCGCTTCGTTTAAAAGATGGGTGTTGGACAGATGGTACTATGCGTTGTTGATTGTCGCGAGTGTCATTTTGATTTTAATCTTGAGTACACGGTTATTAGGAAAAACGACAGATTTGAAATTAAAAGGGTTAACTATCATACACAGTTCTACAACAGAAACTGTTAGGTTGCCTCCAGATGATGGTAATGTTGTCGTCCATCCTGCAGTAAGGAGTAAAGTTCCGCTGAAGCGGAGGGTCCGAGAGACTCGTAGGAAGCGCACGAAAGATGCGAAGAAGACAAAAAGGCCGGAAGAAAGTCCGAGAAAGAGCCCGAAGAAAAAGAAAAAGAAAGAAGTCATCGATTACAGCGTGGCTCAGCCGTCGACTCCTAAAACTCCTGAAGACGATCCTTTGGGAAAAGTCAGAAATTGGTTGCTCAATTCTCACATAGATCGGACAATGGTGAGAAAATCGAAATCGTCGCCAGCCGGTTTTCTTCCCGTCGAGCAAAGAAGTCCTGTCAAAAAGCCGCAGAAGAAAGAAGAGCAAGTCAAACTTCAAGTCATGTACAAACCTCCTTTTAAATTTAGCGTAAAACTTAAAAAACCGACACAAGTAGCAACAAGCGTGGTTAAAGAGATCAATAAGGCGAGAAACAAGCCGAGGACGGCCGTCTTGGTTCAAGAAAGGAGACGTAATCGCAAACATAGGAAAGAAGAAAAGGTTGGCGAGAGTTCCAAAAAAGTCGAAGAATCTAGTCCTCCTTGTGATATAGATAAATTAGTTTCTATCGACCAAACAGACTCAGCGGAACCGCTTTATGAAAACATTCCAGCGGAGAAATCGCCGGACGAAGTTGACCTTCTCCGCATGACATCCGTCGACTGCAAAGCGAACACACAGTTACCCCTCTCGCCTCAAAAAACCGACCGAAAATTATCCCGTTCACATTCCCTTCAGAAAAAGAAACCAGACAAAAAACTCAAAATACATAAAAGTCAAACCCAAGACTTAATGCGTTTTCCATCTCAGGAGCCTTCGACCCCTCAGAACCCTCAAACCGAAAAAACTTTAAGCGACTCCAACATGCCGTCCGACCTGGAAGTTTTACTATCCGAAAGTGAATATTTATTTTCAGGCACGTGAAAATAGTGTCTCTACATATCCTAGTTTTTCATAATTTTTTTAAAAAACTAACCTATTTTATTTTAAACAAAAATTCCTTATTTATTGTGATCCTCCGCTCAAATTTAACATGGTGTCTGTTCGAAAACGTAAGTTTTTTTAACAAAAAACAAGAATATGCTCTCCTTTTTGACCCAAACGAGCCAAATAAATGGTGTTCCGATTCACTTATTTTAAAAAAAGACAGGGAAGTAAATTATTCTTGTAAAATATTTGTATTAAATTTATATTTTACATATTGTTATCATGTACATAATTATAAATATTTAAAAAATATTTAAATTGCCAATATTTAACCAAGCTTTGTGTGTTACGTGTAAATTATTTGGATAAGTTTATGCCATGTGATACATTTCATTAGCTGTTAGTTTACTTTTGACCCTTTTTTTCTAATTATTTGATGGTTTATAGTGAAATTTTCCTTTGAAAATATTTTTGTGATATTTTTTTTACATTAATTCTTAGGCGAAATATAGAATGTGCCAAAAGACCTCGTCAAATTTTTTCTAATGACTAACAAGTTTAATCTTTGGTTTTTGGTTAAAAGGCACTTTGATTTTTCATCGAAACTCCGTTTAGATGGTTTTTGGTGTTTTTATAAATGACTGAACTCGAAAATTTTGAGCTGCAAGTGTCAAAGTTTCACAGTCAAAAAAAAAAACTTTTTTATTTTGGAAAACTTTTTTTTGTGAAATCTATAAAATAAAATCAATTATGTTTTTAGTCTTGCTTCTTTCATTCACCTCCTTATTCCTATCACGATTTTTTAAGTTACCGAAAGTAATCAGTTAAAAGGGCCCCTAGTGATCAAAAACATAACTAAAAATGGCCCTTAAGTGTCCAAAAAGGATCAAAAATCAATCTAAAAGGGGCCCTTTTCATAGTAAAGGAACAAAATCTGGTTAAAAGGGCCCCTAGTGATCAAAAACATAACTAAAAATGGCTCCCAATTGTCCAAAAAGGATCAAAAATCAAGCTAAATAGGGCCCTTTTTATAGCAAAGAAATAAAATCTGGTTAAAAGGGCCCCTAGTGATCGAAAACATAACTAAAAAAATGGCCCCCCAAGTGTCTAAAAAATATCAAAAATCAAGCTAAAAGGGGCCCTTTGTAAAGAAACAAAATCTGGAAAGGCCCCTAGTGATCAAAAACATGCCTATAAACTAAAAAATTGCCCTTAATTGTCCAAAAAAGTACCATAATCGGGATGAGCGGTCCTGCAGCATCCTGTAGGAGCGGCCCTTAGGGTATTTCCGATCTTCCGGTGGGCCTATTTGACCTTTACCCACCATGAGATCTGATGGTGAAGGGTCGGTCATCCCGATGTTGATCTTTTTTGGGCACGAAGGGCCTTTTTCGTTTATCATTCCTTCACGACAATCGGGCCCCTTCTAGCCTGATTTTTTATCCTTTTTTAGTCACTGGGGCCCTTTTTACTTGATACTAATCCTTTACGAAACAGAGTCCTTTTTTTACCTTGGTTTTTTATCTTTGTTGAGCACAAGGGGCCCTTTCTAGCTTAGATTTTGATCCTTTTTGGACACTTTTTTTTTAAATCCTTTTGTGGACCTAGGGGCCCTTTAAACTACATTTTGTTCCTTTAAAACAAATAGGACCCTTTTTTAGCCTAATTTTTGTACTTTTTGGCACACGAATGATTTCGTTCTTTTACGACAAATTAAGTTTTTATTTATCCTTTTTTTAACTAATTACTAAATGAAGTGGTTTTTCTGCCATAATCGAAAAAATAATTATGTATCCTAGAATTTTTTTAATTGATTCTATTACTCAATTAAAAAATTCTACCTTCTCACAAGCCTTCTCTTGTTAATCGTAAGTCTTAAACTTCTCTTCCTATTTTTTTAAATAAGTATTATTTATTTATTTTGTAATTTTAATTTACAACAGGTTTTTTCCCCATTATGTACATATTTTATTAATTTTTTTGCAATTGCAATCAATTGGTAGGTAATGTAGAACAAGGCTTGGAAATTTGAAGTTGGTGTTTACTTTTTTATAAGATAAACTATTTTGAAGTGGCTTTAAAGGTTAAATTATCTTCTTATTGTTAGTTAAATAAATAAAAAAACGTTATCGAAAGACTATATTGTTATTCTGTACGGAGGTTTAAAAGGGTGGGAGGAATAGGAATTGAAATTTAAACTCTTATAAACTTGATCGTTTGACAAGAGAAGGGGGCACACTTTTGTCTTTGCCAACCTTTACTTTTAAATCCAGTCGACTTATCGCGATGGGACTTGTGCGATATTTTCTTTTAGTGTTTTTAATCAATTTAAGCAGCGGGTCGAAAATTCTAGGAGTTTTCCCTCATTTCGGCAAAAGTCATTTTCTCGCTTTTCAGCCTCTCATGGAGGAGTTGGCCCTTCGAGGACATCAGGTCACAGTCTTGAGCTATTTCCCGAGGAAGACTCCTTTGGGCAATTATAAGGACATCACGATTCGAGATCCGGAGCTGACTACTGAGTTTTTGGGCTTTCATTTGTTTGAAAATCAGACGGAAAATGCGTTTTCCAAGCTCATGCAGTTGAAACATCTCAGAGAAATTTCGTATGAGAAAATTTTAAAAATGCCTGAAATTCAACAATTGGCGAAATCCAAGTTTGATTTAGTCGTGATTGAGTTGTTTAATACGGACGTTTTTTTCGGGCTAGTTTATAAAATAAAAGCACCCAGTATAGCCATCACTTCTCACGATATATTTACATGGCACAACGGCTTTTTTGCGAATCAGAACCCGCCGTCGACGGTGCCTACATTATTTTCGATGTATTCGGACAAAATGAAGTTTCCCGATCGTTTCTACAACACGATGGGTTACCTTTTGAGTTTCGCCGTTCACGATTGGTCGTTCCATCCGAAGGATTTGAGGCTCGCTGAAGAGACGTTTGGGGAAAAGATCGATTTGGATGGCGTGGCGAGGAACACGAGCCTCGTTTTGTTGAATACGCATTTTACCATTTTTCGATCGAGGTCTTTCGTACCTTCTGTTATCGAAGTTGGAGGACTTCACGTCAAGCAGCCAAAGCCTCTATCGCAGGTCAGTAAATCCTTATTTCATTATAAACCATCAAAAGGGCCAAGTACCATTATAGACAATTTTTTTACTCCACAGATTTTAAGATTTTATCTTGTTTGGGACCATTGTGCATCCAAGTTTTCGTCTCCCGCTCCTCAGTGCTTCGTCCGTACTTTTTTCTTTTTTTGACCTCTAGCTCGAAAACTATAGTTTCTAGCGTCTTGACCTCAAAGTATAAAATGAAAGATTATTCAATTCTGCGTCTAATGAGTTTTCAAAAGTCAAAATCCGTTTAGCCATTCAGGAGATATTGATGGACAAAGTTGACTATTTTTGTCGACTTTCTAGAACATTTCGTTTTCCCGTGAGAGCCATTTTTGTAGAATTTTTTTTTAATTTGACCTTCGATATCTTCTGAACGGATGATCCGATTTTGACTTTTAAAAATTCATTAGACGCAGAATTTAACATTCTTTCATTTTGTACTGAGTGGTCAAGTCGCTAAAACCTAGATTTTCCGAGCTAGAGGTCAAAACCTGAAAAAAGTGCTAATTTGGGACGGTTTTTTCAAAATGGCGGTCGAAGCACTGGAGGGAGGGAGACAATAACTTGAATTTAGGACTTCCTAATGGTCCTAAACAAGACAAAATCCCTTTTGCAAGGTTGAACCCCTTTTTCGACCGAAAACTGATCTTCGAAGACTTTGGAAATTGGTGACCTTGATTTTAGTGCACAGAAAATGAGATTTTTGCGAAAGTGGAAAAATTTTGTATGACTAAAAATTATTCAATTAGGAATGCAAATTTTCCTAGAGAATATTGGAAACAGATTTTGAAATTGTCAGCTAACACATTATTCATGGTCAGGGTCACTCGAACACTTCATCTTCCCACTATAACTAACAATTAAAAATATTTATTGTGTATTTTTCCCATATTTGTATTATGATAAAATGAAAAAAAAAAACGTGCGATGTACCAGTAAGATTTCCGCGATGGTGTATATCAGATACGTTCTTTGCATTCTTCTCCATTTTGCCGAAAGTTCGAAAATCCTCGGCGTTTTTCCACATTTCGGGCGCAGTCATTTTTTAGTTTTTGAGCCTCTTATGGTGGAGTTGGCTCGCCGAGGGCATGAGGTGACCGTCGTTAGCCGTTTTCCTCGCCAAGTCCCTTTAGAGAATTACAAAGACGTCGCTCTTCCTCCTCCTTTCAACCCCCACGGATTCATCAAAATGGAAAATTTCGAAAATCAAACAATGGACCCCTTCATTAGTCTTAAAAATGCTTCGTAATTCAAGACATTTCATCAACGATGTCGCCAACACACAAGAAGTGAAGTCCATCGAAAACTTGAAATTCGACCTTTCCATAATCGAGTTGTTCAATTCGGAAGTTTTATTGGGCACCTTATATAAAATTGGTGCACCCATCATCGGGATTACGTCCTGCGATGTTTTTCCATGGCATAACGAACTTTTCGCCCGACCGGACCCGCCTTCAGTGGTCCCAGTTACGTTCACAAGCCATTCAGACGCGATGACATTTTCCGAACGCCTACACAACTTTTTCGTTTACCATTACAGTAAAATTTATTACGAGCTCTTTATGGTATCCGAGGATCGTAAATTGGCATATTTCGAAGGCCCTGATTTGGCTTCCATCGCTAAAAATATCAGTTTGTTCCTTACAAACACTCATTTTTCGATGTTTCGTTCTCGCCTTTATCCACCCTCGGTGGTCGAAATCGGTGGCATCAACGTCAAAGAACCAAAATCGCTTCCAAAGGTAAATCCCAAGGCTGAATTTGCATATTGCATAGCTCATTAAAATAAAAATTATTAATATTCATCACGTGCGCTATTCTTATGAATCAGTGAATGACTCGTTATATTTGAGAAAAGTGTATTGTATTTATTTATGATAAATGTTATCTTCGATTGGAATTTAGTTCGTTTGAGGCAGCCATGATGTTCTTAGCTTTGTTTTTGTGTTTCATTCAGTTGTCCAGCTCTGCCAAAGTTTTGGGCGTTTTCCCTCATTTTGGAAAAAGTCATTTTCTGGTGTTTGAGCCTCTTTTGGACGAGCTGGCGCGGCGAGGGCATGACGTCACTGTTATGAGCTTCTTTCCGAAAAAGACACCGATGAAAAACTACCATGATATATCGATCCCGGATTTGAAGATCTCGACTGGATTTTTGGAAATGGGCTCCTTTGAGAACAAAACGATGACGCCCATGGAGAATCTAAAGTTGCTAAAGGAGTATAGAGAATGGACCAAAGATTTGGTGAAAGCGAAGGAAGTGAGGCTTCTTGAAAACACGAAATTTGACGTTTCCATCATTGAGTTGTTCAACTCTGAAGTTCTTTTGGGCACTCTTTATAAAATAGGAGCACCAATTATTGGTATAACATCGTGTGAGGTCTATCCGTGGCATAACGAGTGGTTCGATAGGGTGGACACTCCATCCGTGGTTCCTTTTCCGATGGGGTTCCTTTCTTTGACGGACCAGATGAACATCTACGATCGCCTTCTTAACATTTGGACGTATCATACTAGCAGGATGTTCTTCGAGTTTGTTTTGCTTGCTGGGGACCGCAAGTTGGCAAAGGAATACATCGGGGATGTACCAGATTTGAAGGAGATTGGGAAAAATATGAGTTTGTTGTTGACTAACACGCACTTTTCGATATTCAGGTCTCGAGTTTTTCCTCCCTCTGTGATCGAAATCGGCGGGATCAATGTCAAAGAACCAAAACAACTGAACCAGGTAATCTATTTTAATCTGACTTTGTTGACGTAGGATGGAAGGTCGACTGGCATTCGATGTCTGCGTCTTGATTAAATACATCAACCAGGAGTCTTTTTTTTTAATACATTAATTTGAAAGCGGGCGTAGGAGTGTAAAATATAAAGTTTCAAAGTTGTGCAACCAAAGTGGGTGGAAGATATAAAATGAATAAGGGCAAATGTATCATCTTATCAGAAATGGGTTTTTAAAAATATTGGACAAGGACATCGAAAGTCGCTTTATAGACTAGGCTCCATTTAGTCCTCTGAAATCAGAGCCTCTGACTTGGGGTCCTAAATCGTGAGATTTACAAACACATTAGAGAGTTTGGGGGGATCAGGGTGGAGTAATTGGGGATAGTTGGGGACGATGGGAGGGGGCGATTGGGGCAGTAGAGGGGTAGTCAGTGGGACTCAATTTGGGTCCCATGGTGGGGCTCGTGGGGGTAATAAGTATGGACAGGAGAGTTGAAAGTACAAATGGAGGAGTACATAATTGGGGTGACCAATAGGAGGGGGAGGGGCTAACTGAGGACCCGTCTAATTGAGGATAGTTGGGGGTATGGTGGGGGTCAGGGTAAAGACATGGGGCGAATCATGGAGGGGGTAATAGGGGTTTTTGGGTAATGGAGGGCTGGGGGAAATTGGGGGTAATGGGAAGGAGAATTAGGGTGCGTTGGAGTATAAATAGGGGAAATTATTAAGGATTTGTTGGGGTATGGAACTACTTGAGAAAGGGATAATTGGGATTAGTTTGGGGTTAACCGATAGGGAAAATGGGGTGAGTTGGGGGCGTGGTGGGGCTAGTGGGGGTCAAGGTGTAGGGAAAGTTGAAAGGGCAGATTGGGGGGACAGTGGGGGGAGGGTGATTAGGGATAGGGTGAGTTGGGGCTTAACTATGGGAAATTGACGGAGTAGTTGGGAGGGGGATTATTGGGGTTAGTTTGGGACTCGATACTAGGAAGCACTGAAAATTTCAAGTCGATCGATTCACTGGAAGCCGAAATATGAGACTTCAAAAACACGGTTACAAGTAACATATTAGTCTTTCTGAAGTCTTATATCTCGGCTCCCTGTGAACCGATCGACTTGAAATTTTCAGTGCTTCCTAGTATCGTGTTAAAGAAGGTCTGTATAAAATATTAAGTAAATCGGCCCACAGGTACCCGAGATCCAGATACATAGTTACTAGATACCTACGTAACTGTAGAGGGGGCCAAGAATTTGAAAACAGGGACCACGATGGCGTCTCCACTGAGGGCTGTTAGCCCTTAGTTAGCGATGTCTCTTTTCACAAATTGTCAACCTGGTTGGCCTGAGCAGTTCATAGAGCAGGCTCCCCTCTTTTCATGCAGCAAAGGATCTTATCATTTTTGGTGGGATAAACATTCTGGACAATGGTGGGATAAAATAAATTCGTGAACACTAGTCTCTTTTTATCTTAAAGATAAGTAGTCTAACCGGGAGTACAGTAGCTATTCCATCATGTCTAAAATTGTGCTTTTATTTATTATTTTATCTTACACAGACGGTTCTCGAATTCTCGGGATTTTCCCTCATATCGGCAAAAGCCATTTCGATGTTTTCGAACCCCTGATGGTGGAGCTGGCCAAAAAAGGGCATCAAGTGACCGTTTTCAGTTATTTCCCGAGATCTTCCCCTCTTGAAAATTACGAAGATGTCGCTCTTCCTTCATCCCGTGACAAAGTCGGGTTTATCGATACTAAAACTTTAATTGGTTTCGATCTTATTACAACTAAAATGGACCGACTTTATTATAAAGTTAATTTGATGGAAGAACTGTCGTTTTCAAATCCAAAAGTGAAGGAGTTGTCGAAAAGGAAGTTCGATTTGATCATAATGGAGACTTTTGCTTCCGACTTGTATTTCGCGTTAGCTCACCAAATCGGTGCTCCCGTCATCTTATTCAGCACCCATGCCCTCTCACCTTGGGTTTCCGACGATTTTGGCCTCGACATGAATCCTTCCTATACGCCAGTCTTCCTCTCGAATTTCGCAGACCAAATGGACTTCTTCGAAAGGGCGCAGAATTTATTCGAATATTTCTACACGAGATTTTATTATAAAATGTTTTTTCAAAAAAACACAAGAATGTTGGCACAAAAGTATTTTGTGGGGACGCCAGATTTATCGGAAATATCGAAA
Source organism: Orius laevigatus (assembly GCA_018703685.1). Classification (NCBI taxonomy): domain Eukaryota; kingdom Metazoa; phylum Arthropoda; class Insecta; order Hemiptera; family Anthocoridae; genus Orius; species Orius laevigatus. Next base: position 56,875 of record JAGWEN010000093.1, on the reverse strand, counting down.
AACGCGTCCATGATTTTGGTCAACAGTCATTTTTCGACGTTCAGATCTCGGAATTTGCTTCCCTCTGTTGTTGAAGTTGGAGGGATACATTTGAAGCCAGTCAAGCCTATACCAGAGGTAAGAATGTCGAGTTTCTTGGCGGGGCGGCACGCTTCCGCGTCCCTAGATACATACAAGTGTTCCTTTGATCTTTTTCCCCAGACAGGTAAAACAAATATTTATCAATTTAATGTTTTTTCGGTCTTATCTTCTAGATAAGATAGTGACTCGACATTTCAATTCACGTGTCAGTTTGTTGAAAGACAATGATGATTAAATATTTAGTCTTTAGTTCCTTAGTAAATTGGTGTTTATGTGCTGAGATTTTGGCTCTATGGCCATTTCGAGGGACGAGCCATTTCTTGTTCGTCGAGCCACTTTTCGATGAGCTTTCTCGCCGAGGACATCACGTGACGGTGGCGAGTTACTTCCCAAAAAGGGAACCTTTCCCGAACTACACTGCCGTCTCCTTTGTGGACCCCGAAAATACGACGCCTTTGAGGGGATTCTTCGATTTTGCACGTTTTGAAAAAGTCGGGGCTTCCGCATCGGAAAACTTGAACCTCATCTTCGGCATGACGCCGGAGCACGAAAGGCTTTTCGATTTACCTCAATTCTATAACCTCCAGCACAACAAATACGATTTGGTCTTAACGGAATTCTTCAATTCGGAAGCAGTTTTGGGCCTCGTGTACAAAATCGGTGCACCGTTTGTCCTTATGAGCACCTGCGACCACTTCCCATGGCAGTCCTACCTCATCGGAGATTCCATCAACCCATCCTACATACCTCACGCCCTTTCCACCCATTCCATGGAAATGAGCCTTCTAGAAAGAGCCGTCAATCTCTTCGAAGTCATCACTTCTTTTATCACTTACGAAACGGATTTTCTAACTTCAAGCCAAAAGATGGCAGAAAAGCGATTGGGAAAGTTGCCTCCCCTAAAGGACATAGCGAATAACGCCTCTTTATTTTTGGTCCATACCCATTTTACGATTCACGGCTTAAGGCCAATGATGCCAAACTCGATACCCATCGCTGGGATTACGATTAATCCACCAAAGCCATTACCCAAGGTAGTAACTACGACATAAAATCAATTTGCGTATTATAATGATAAGAGCTCATTTATATTCTTAAAAGCGTGGGTTTTTATCCTTGTGAATTTTAATTATTGTCACACCTCATCTTTGATTTATTAAGCTAAGCAGTGTTTTACGTGAAACTAATTTAGCGTAAATGAACGGTAAAATATTAGCATCATCTCCCTTCGTGATTCAGTCTTGTGTCATGTTGCCGATAACTATATTCTGTTCATTATTCTGTTTTACACGTCAGGCTGAAATTTTGGCTATTCTTCCATTTTTTGGGGCGAGCCATTTTTATGTTTTTGAACCGATTTTAGACGAGTTGAGTCAACGAGGGCACCGTTTGACGGTGGCGAGTTATTTTCCGAAGTCTTTACCGAATTACACGTCGATTTCGTTGTACGATGGCGAAGTTTTCCGAAGTTTCCTTAGTTTTGACCGTTTTGAGGGAGAAAGGTCCACCGTCTTTTCTAAAATGCGTCTACTTTACGATGCTACGGTTGTGAACGAAAAGATACTGAAGAAACTTTGCTCTATGGAATTCCCAAAATTCGATTTGGTCATCGCAGAAATGTTCAACACGGATGTTTTCTTCGGTCTGATATATAAAATAGGCGCGCCTTATATCCTATTGAGTGCCAGCGATAGTTTACCTTGGCATTCTTATTCTATCGGCGATTCCTTAAACCCTTCGTTTGTCAAGCCAGCACTTTTGGACGGTCCTCTCCGCATGGGAATTCTCGACCGTTTGGTGAATACGTTTGAAATATACCTGGCGGTCGCCGGCTATGAAATCTTCTTCCGCTGGAACGAGCAGAAGTTGGCTGAGAAGTATCTGGGAAGTTTGCCCCCTCTAAGGGACATCGCGAAGAACGCATCTTTGTATCTGGTCCACTGGTATTCCGTGATGCATAGCGCCAAGCCGTTGATGCCCAACTCGATTCAATTCGGTGGAATCAATGTGAAACAACCAAAACCTCTTCCTAAGGTATCAATCTTTTTTGTAGCAAAAGGCCTCTTCTGTGGCACTCGTTGCCCAGTAACTGCTTCGATTATGACGCCCCATTTGATTATGAAATTGGCTCCTTATGTAACAATAGAATAATTGGCAAATTGAAGGGTCTTTTGGGCTATTATTTAGAATTTTATTTCAAACTCTCCTATATTATTAAGAATGACTGACTCGAACCTTGGCTAAGAGTGGGAGAACGGATAATTAAGTGATAGTTTTGATTTAGTCAGTGACCGGCGTTCATCATGTTTGTGTTAAAAATTTCGTTTTTGTCTTTATTGTTTTGTTCCACACATCAAGCAGAAATCCTTTCGATTCTACCGTACTGGGGGACAAGTCACTATCGAGTTTTTGAACGTTTACTGGACGAATTGGCTCGCCGAGGGCATCATTTGACGGTCGCGAGTTATTTCCCGAAGGAGAAATCGTATCCGAATTACACTTCTATACCGCTGAACGATGGCGAAGATCTTCGAGGTTTTATCGCCTTCGAACGTTTCGAAGCCAGCAGGCCTTCCGTATTTTCAAATATGCGCTTAATATACGATCTTACTGTCGAACACGAAAAACTTCTTAAGATGCCGAGGTTGTTGAACCTTCAAAAACGTAAATTCGATTTGGTCATCGGGGAATATTTCAACACAGACCTTTTTTTCGGCCTCATTCACAAAATAGGTGCTCCCTACATCCTTCTGAGCACATGCGAGCATTTCCCGTGGCAGTCTTACGGCATAGGCGATTCCATAAATCCGTCTTTTGTCGGCCACATATTTTCGAACCATCCTCGCGACATGGGAGTTGTAGACCGTTTAGTGAATACGATGGAAGTCTATCTTTCGATTGTCGGCTACGAAGTTTTCTTCCGTCGCAACGAGCAGAAGTTGGCCGAAAAGTACCTTGGAGATTTGCCCCCATTGAGGGAAATAGCAAAAAACGCTTCTTTATATCTAGTCCACACTTATTTTATGATTCAGGGCCCTAAACCTTTGATGCCAAATTCAATCCAGATTGGAGGCATTGCTGTCAAAGAACCGAATCCACTACAGCAGGTATTCCGTAATGTTGGCGACTCTATAGGTTAAGACCTTTCAAGTTATGCAAATCTGATTCATTCTTACAAGAAACAACTAGTTTGTATTCACGTTTGTCCTTACTTTCTCAAAACACTATGAGATCCCCTAATGGTTGTTTTATGCCGACCAATATGGAGAACGTGGCGTTATGAAATCGTTTTATTTTAAGCGGGTCATTTGTCAAATGGCCAATTGATCCTGAGTTCATATCCTTGGTTCAGGTTTATCTATTAATAAACATTCCTCATAAGTGACAGAGATTTTTATTTTTTCTGTTTTCAGGACTTGAAAAAAATTATGGACGAATCTCAAGGAGTGATTTACTTCAGCATGGGCTCTGTCTTGAAAGGAGATTCTTTGCATGATAAGAAACAGCAAGCGTTCATCAAAGTGTTCTCTGAACTGAAACAGACCGTTCTTTGGAAAAGGGAATCACCACTGAGCGTCAATGTCAAAAATATCGTTACCAATGGATGGTATCCTCAGCGAGACATACTTGGTAAGATATTAGGCACGGTATTGGAGTTTAAAGGAATTTTCCATTTTTGATTTCAGCACATCCGAAAGTTGAACTTTTTATTACTCATTTCGGGCTCCTCGGTACAAACGAAGCCGTTTCATCAGGAGTCCCGATGGTCGGAATTCCGATGTTTGGCGACCAGCATCACAACGGGAAAGCTCTCGAATCCATCGGCGTCGCCGTCTCTTTAGATTTTAACGAATTGAACGAAGACAACATCCGTGAAGCCATCAACAAAGTTCTTCGCAACCCTTCGTAAGTCTCAAATAACGTACTTATTTTACTATTGAACTTTTCAGGTACAAAGAAAACGCTCGAAAGATGAAAGAGGCCTATTTGGACAGGCCGATGTCGCCTTTAGACACAGCAGTTTATTGGGTCGAGTATGTCATTCGCCATAAAGGAGCGCCTCATCTGAAAAGCGCGGCGAGGCATCTAACATGGTACCAGTACCACAACTTGGACGTTTACGCTCTCCTTCTCTTTATTATTTATGTCTCTTATTTAATTCTTAAATTCACCATCAAATCTTTATGCGCTCTCTGCTGTAAAACGAAAAAACTTAAAACCCAATAAACCCTAGTCATATTTATGTTTTTGTATTTTAAAAAATCAAAGGAAGAATGAAAATCTACAATACAATGTTTCGTTTTTTTTATAGTTCGTCTTTTTGTAATCTAATTCGTTTTGGTTGAAATGTGACAAAATTGGTGTAATTTATTGCTTTTAATCTTTGGGCTTCGGGTATTTCTTTTCCTCCTGGATCGGCGTCACTGAGCATTATTCGGGCAACAACGTCAAATCTAAAAAAAATCAAATAAAAGACACAACTAAGTTATTTAAAGGTTCTAGCAGGAGGAGGTGAGTGGAAGGGTCTAGTAGGGGAGAGGCAGTGATGGGAGGGTAAAAAAAGAGGTGGTGGAATGTTGAGAGGGGGTGAGGGAGGTGGTGGATGTTGAGGGTGTGTTGACGATGAAAGAGACGATGAATCGAGGAGGTAGTGAGTGGTTGGTGGGGAGGAGATTCTGGGAAGGGGTATGTGTTAGTGGAGCGGTCAGTAGAGAACCCACTTTTTGTAAATTCCAGCTTAGGGTTTTCCAGCTCCTCCATAAATACCAGACCAGACCAGACCTTTTTATTAGATGCTACGGTTGGCCCACCTTAAAACGAAACCGATTTCTGCTTAAGTTACTATGTACATTTTTGTTAATTCTATTGAAATCGACCCCTTTGTTAGTGAGAGTTATGGGGGTTAGTAGGGTGGTGGACCTACACCTAGATAATCAAACTAAAGAGGTTCACAGAAAGCGAAAAGCTAAATAAACTGCATCCAGATCCAGTAATCCTGAAAGGACTAGAAAATTTGTAAAAAACGTTCTTACACTTCTGTCGTCACTGATTGATGCACCGGAATATCTTTCGGTTTCCTAAAATCGCATTCTAAATCAAACGCAGCATCGCCAGGCATTATAAAATCGTCATCGTGCTGTACAATGAGGACATTTTTATAAAGTCCGTTCTCCTGAAAAATTCACTTTTATCTTATTTTATACGATTTAATCGAATTACCACGTTTTTAGTTTGGCAGTCATCGAATGGGATATCCATTCTGAAATAAGTTCCTGATTTGAGATTGCGAAAGCATGGAAGTTTCTGTTTCGAAAAGCTTCCTCTAGTGTAGATGACGCCGGCGAAATCTTCTTCGGTCACTATGGTCACTTCCATGTGCTCCGCTGAACATTTCAAATCGACCCTTTGATATCCTTCAGTCGTCGGGCCGATTTTCATATCTTCGCTTAAGTCTTGTTCCCATATTTCGTCTAAACAGGAGGCGTTATTTGAGGGCACACAGCATAAAAAGGGCATTCTTTGGAAGGGACGATCGACTTGAAATTTTGAGGGCACTATTTTCAAAACATCTGGGCCAAATTTCAAGTAGATCGGTCCATTGGGAGCTGGAAAAACGTCCATTTTGTGTGTGCCCACCCTTAAAATTACCTGTTTTGATGGCTTTTAATAAAAAAGGGAGAACGACTAAGCATGAAAGCATGATGGTAACTGACTCACTAGAGGGATTTCCGAAGGCGTACACCTGAAGACGTCAATGACCTACCGTTATAATGACAAGCCCACAAGAAATGGGCGGGAAAAATTTCAAATTCAGAATAGCCAACTGTATTGGTGACCTTTTCACGGTTTCAATATCGATGTATGTTGAAACGTTTTTATCCAGCTCTAGGGGAGAAAAAAGTGGAAAATTTTCATCAAATTCTAGGGGAAAAAGTGGAAAATTGGCGTGTGGTAAGATAGGCGAATCGGCCCCAGACGAGTTTTCGCTCTATTATTTTTTAGGGTCTTTTATATCTAAAAAGAAACCATGATTTTGTAACGATTAACTTTAAACGTCCATAACTTCCTTAATTCGTGACCAATTTACTCGTTCAATACACCGTTGGAAAGCTATTTTAAAGGGCTATCAAAGTTTTCTTACTAAAAATAGTTCTCAAATGACTCCTTCACCCTCAAAAATCGACTCGAAGTTGACAACCAAAAAAAAAATTTATTTTTTGATTTGCCCCAAAATGTGGTTCCCAACGTTTTTTGGTGTGAGGAACACGATTCTGAAGTCAATTTCTAGATAAAAAAAATTTATCACCTACTTTTCTTACAAAGTTGGCTTCATATTTCGTAGGCATTCTGGGTGATAAAAGTTTGGTTGGCACCACTGTGGAATGTGGATAACACGACTCATAACCTCTTCATTGTTATCATTAAAAAATACATTCAAATCTCAATTTTTTATTATTTAAAGCGCCGAATAAAGCTTAAGACCTTTCTATAATGTATTTATATCAAATTTTATGTTTTACTCTTTTCTTAGTTTTGTGCTCTGGAAAAAAGTCCCCTGAGAAACCTGATTGGGCGAAAAAAGACATCACGTTTTATTCTGATGCTGATATGGAACGATTGCTGGAACAATGGGAGGTAAAGGATGAAATTTTGATGTTTTTTGTTTGATTTTGTTTTATTTTTAAGGAGGACGATGAGCCTTTAGAACCTGACGAGCTTCCCGAACATTTGAGACCTAAGCCGCAAATAGATATAAGCAATGTAAGCCTGGAGTCTTCAATTTGTGGTTGACGTTTGCTTTTTCAGTTGGGCCAAATGGACCCTGAAAATTTGCAGAAGATGTCCAAAAAGGGGCAAACGGTGATGGCGTTTGTTGTCGTGAATGGCGAGCCTGATCGCGACAGGACGGAGCAAGTCACCAAATTGTGGCAGGGAAGTTTGCACAATAGTCATATACAGGCTGAAAGGTAATAGTCCATCTTTGATTAGTAAATGAGGGCAGGGGCGGACTGGCCCGTGGACAGTTTTGTGCAAATATCCCCTAAAATTCGTCAAAAACCTCAAAATCAACATTTTTAAAGCTTAATTTTGGTCAAAAAACCTCGAAATCAACATTTATAAAGAATAATTTTCGTCCAAACACCTCAAATCAACATTTAAAAAGCCTAATTTTGGTCAAAAAACCTCGAAATCAACATTTATGATGCCTAATTTTCGTCCAAAACCTCAAAATCAAAAAACATTTTTAAAGCTAAATTTTCGTCAAAAAACAAAAACAAAAAAACCCCTCAAAATCAACATTTAAGATGCCTAATTTTCGTCAAAAACCTCAAAGTCAACATTCATAAAGCCAAATTTTCGTCAAAAACCTCGAAAACAACATTTTATAATTGCCTAATTTTCGTCAAAAAACCTTAATATCAACTTTAAATTGACAATTTTTCGTCAAAAACCTCCAAATCCTGGTTGTAAGACCAATTTTTGTCAAAAAATCTCAAAATCAACGTTTTAAGTGCAATTTCTTTCGTCAAAATCAACATTTAAAAAGCTTAATTTTGGTCAAAAAACCTCGAAATCAACATTTATGAAGCCTAATTTTCGTCCAAAAACCTCATATTCAACTTACATTTATAAAGCCAAATTTTCGTCAAAAAACCTCGAAGTCAACATTTAATTGACAATTTTTTGACAAAAACCTCAAAATCATGATTATAAGAGCAAATATTTTTGTCAAAAAATCTCAAAATCAACGTTTTAAAACCCAAATTTCATTCAAAAACCCCAAAGTTAACATTCAAAACTTTAGGGGGGGGAGGGGGGCAAAGGTTTTAATTTGTTTAAAAGGGGGGCGCACTGTGAAAAAGTTTGGGAACCTCTGTTTTTGCCCAATATATTTTTCTAAAAGCCAATTTTCTGTTAAAATCATCCGGGCGCCCCCTTAACTGAAAACCCACCCACACCCTAAGGTCCCAGTCCGCCCCTGAATGAGGGGGATGTGAGTTTTGTCCCCATTTTGTTGGCACATCTGCCCATACTTTTCATTTTTCAGGTACGTTATTGAAGATAACCGAGTGATATTCATGTACAAAGATGGCTCACAAGCTTGGGACGGTAAAGACTTTTTGATCGAACAACCTGAATGTAAAGAAGTCATGATTGAAGGGAAAACTTATCCAGGAAAACATGCCAAAAACGTAAGTCCCTAATAGGGCGGCACTCTTATTCTATACCAAATACTAATTAAAATAAATTTCAGGACAGCCTCGGTGAAAAAGATGAATTATGAAAAATTAACTTCCAACAGGTAAAACCAACATTCCATAATTTTGCAGTGTAAAAAATCCTTCTTAAATTTCTGTAAAAACCCTATTTTTGTATCATGAACAATAAAAAATTATGTATAACGATTTAATGTAACAAGTAAAACTAAAATTTCTACAGTTCTTTTTTGGTAACTTTCATCAATTCGTAGAGCTGGGCGACTTGTTCTGGGCTCATAGCTTCCAGGATATTTTCATCGATGTCTTGCCCGAGTTTGGCCCCTGTCTTGGGCCCACGTACGCCAAGCTGTTTGGCCAAAGTTACCGCATAATCCTGAAAAATATTTATCAATTTTTAAACGACTTTCTTGATAAACTCACTGTCCAGCCGGAGACAAAATGTATAGCGGTCGCTTGGTCGCAGGTTTTGTGCCTTTTAAACTCGTCTTTTACATAAGCGGTGCCCAAATTGTTCAAATCGGGCGGAAGTCCACGATGGAGTCGTAAAATCGTTTTGTACAAAAATCGCACTCGGCGCACGTGCAGGGCATCACTCATTATTGCATTTTAATTCAGTTAAAACACAAATAAATAATAAAAAGCGTTCAATTTAAAAATAATCTTTAAATTGATAACAATGAAATAAACTCCCTACTTTACTTGATGCCTCAATCCTTTCATGACGTCATTAATGACTTCAAGATTCAAATGGTTAACCAAAGAGGGGAAACTATTTTAACATATCAAAAACATTTTATTAGTCATAAATAAAAAACATTATAAAATAAAAATTACATCGAATTTTACTTGTTATGTTCAAAAAATAAATAAAATATTACATCTACATTATTTTGATTTCTATTTACTTATTAAATAATAAGTCTCTTGTGTATTGTTTATCTACTTTTAAAAATGATATATAATTTTAAAAATAATTAATAGAAGTAGATAAATTAATTATATAACTATTAGGTACGACCAGAACAGTAGGTACCTGTAGAAACTAATATTAGAGAGGTACATTGAAAAAGAAGAAGATTCACTATCTTCCGCAGTCTTTTCAATTGACTTCATCAAAATTGGTCTTTTTCTAGGAACGCGGCAACGTTCCACCCCGCCAAGCAAAAATTTAGTAGTAGACGAATTTTCTTCTCATATCACAGCGGAACGTAATACTGAAAGGTCCTTCGTGTCCCGGTAAAACTTTGCAAATCATCTTTCCACAGCAATCGTGATCGTTCCGACACTGGAAAAAGAATAAAAAGTTAATTTTTTGGCTAAGGACTTCTATTTTTGTAAATTTGTTGATATTTTTTTTTTATACATTGGAAAAAAGCAAGGAGATTGCGTTTTCCCTCCCTATGACTTGAAATTTTTAAGGTATCTACTTCTCAAAGCCAAATGTCATTTTGATTATGTAGTTTGTATCGTCAAATTTCGTTCCAAGATCATTAGGTTACTGTTAGACACTAGCTTTGAGTTTAGAGACACTAGTTTGAGTATGGTAAACTCAAAGACACTAGCAGGGGCGGACTGGCCCCGGGGGGAGGGGGGGTGGACAGAACAACCCCCCCCCCGGGTCAGCTGTCCCTAGTGGGGTGTGGGAAAGCTCAAGATTTTTTTTTTGTGTGTGCCAAAATCCCCAAAAATTCGTCAAAAACCTCAAAATCAACATTTTTAAAGCCTAATTTTGGGGTACGGCCTAGCGACTCTGATACACCGGTTCCCACTAGATCACCGAAGTTAAGCAGAGTCGGCCGAGGTTAGAACATGGATGGGTGACCACTCTAGTCATATTCATGTTCTAAACGCGGCGCTGTATTCCCTATCTCCCAACTCAGGGGATTGAGGCAATGAGTAGTACCTTTAGTGAGGTACGATTTGGTCAAACGCTTCAAATATTTGTGTAAGACGTTTGACCACGTCTGACCGTGCCTATGGCTTAGGAGGGCTAGCCTCCCGGACGTTAAATCGAAAAGCCTAATTTTGATCACAAAACCTCGATATCAACATTTATGAAGCCTAATTTTCGTCCGAAAACCTCGAAATCAACATTTTAAAACCCAAATTTCATCCGAAAACCTCAAAATCAACATTCAAAACTTTAGGGGGGGAGGGGCGCAAAGGTTTTAATTTGTTTAAAAGGGGGGCGCACTGTGAAAAAGTTTGGGAACCTCTGTTTTTGCCTAATATATTTTTCTAAAAGCCAATTTTCTGTTAAAATTTGTTGCCCCCCCCCCACATCCGGGCGCCCCCTTAACTGAAAACCCACCCACACCCTAAGGTCCCAGTCCGCCCCTGGACACTAGGAAAATTTCCCTCCAAAAATCTGCATTAACTCAGAAACTATCAATCGCAGGAACCCAATGAAATTCGCAGACAGATTCCTAGATCCTTCTTATAATTGGATTTTTTATTATGTAAAGAACATACATGGGAAGGTAGCACATTTTTAAATATTAATTAATATAAAAAGTTATCAATGTGAAAGATATTACGTCCAGATATTGTCTTGAATCTCAAATTAACATGAGAAGTAAATTTTTTATGATCTCCGATAATATTCGAAAAAAAAAAAATGTTTATAAAATGACTCACTGTTTCGCCGATATCTCGGCATTGACGAAGTGCGTTGACACCCCAAGCGAAGGAGGATCCTTGGTTCGTGTATCTTCCGTGTGGCAAAGCCAAAGTTCCGACGATTATCGTCAAAATTAAAAAGGTCATTACCGGTCTCATTGTGGAAGGTCCGAGTCTCCTTTTTTTACGTCCTCCAATTAACGAATGATGTCCGATCGAGTTTTTTAACCCCTTTTTATATCCAAGACGTTTCTTCAAGAGATAATTTTAATTTTATAGGTTCATCTCAGAGGTCATTTTTTTTTTCTCCTATTACAAAATCCTGCAAATTTTTAAAAGCTCTGTAATGTGACCGACCTTGCTCTAGTAATGTCGAATCTATTTTTTATTTCGCAACCTAATATTTATTGTTAACGTTATCTCTGTCCTACAGATCTGCGAATCGAAAAATTTTATCAAAGAGTCGCTCAAGTTCAGAAAAACCGGTTCATTTTGCCGAATCCCGGGGATTTCGATGTTTCTCTTTCAGCACGTGTAACGGCTTGAAAAGACTTAAAAGATAGCCTAATTTGATTCTATTGTTTTCCTCGACTTTTAAATCGGAACATCATCATTAAACGATTTATTTTAAAAGGAAAACATTCCGTTACATCGAGTGACAAAAGAGAAAGTCGAAAAAGGTTCTTAAAAATAACCCAAGACGGTTCTTTCTTCGATGACACCCTATAAAACATTAATTACGTTGTTTTTGCCAAATATTAGGCAGTTTCAGCGATTTCCTTTTCCCTTTCCACTACTCACGAATGAAGATCTGTACCTTGGCACAAAATTAAATTTAAGTAAAACATAATTTCATTTTTGTTATATTTTGTAATAATATTGTACATAATGTAACCTAGTATAAATTTACATTTTGACCCACTAATTCAAAAACTGTCAAAACATGTTCAAAAACTATTTTTTAGTCATAAAACGTCCAAAATTACTCATTAGTCTCGTTTGATTTTGCCTGGTTCCCCAACTTCAAAAATTTATTAGCTGGTTTTGGCTTGGAGACCGGATAATAACCGGTATTTCTGTAGAAAAAAACGTGCGAAATAACTTTTCCATTTTTATTTTGAATTTTAAAATGGCCATCCTGAAGGTTTCAGTGGTGTTTTTCATATGTGAAATTGGTTTTTTTTTAAATAAATTAAATTCTAAATTTTGAAATGAAAATTGAATAATAATGTAAAAGATGGAAATTATGGGTTGAGCTTTCCCAAAGTTTCGGAGTAAAAAGTTCATGACAAGGACGTTTCAAGGTTAAATTTGAAAGTTGAAGAATGAAGTCGAAAAAGCATCGAAGTCGAAGCCCGTCGTGGGGTAAGAAAAAAGTCATTTATAAGAAGATAATCAAAGATGCGAACAACGAGCATGAAATCCAGCTTCAGTCGAATGAGAATTCGATTTGCGATTATCCGTCGGGGATGATAGCGAGGTTGAACAGGACGAATAAGGTGAACGTCGTGAAGCCGATAAACGTCGAATGTGAGACGTCGAAGATGATCGGATGCAGTCCGAGGCGTCAGAATTCCAAAAGAGAGAAACATCCTTTCGGAGAAAACGTGAGGGCGGATTCTTTTCAAAGGATGTCCCATCGTGAGCTTCAGGAAAGTTCGTTTTCCAAGACGAAAGCTTTGTTCGACGAGTGGCTTAGGAACGAACGTCTTGGCGACCGAAGACGTAAATACTCATCGAAAATGGTCAGAAAAGATGAGTTCGAACAAGACAAGTCGAGCCAAACCTACGATTCAGATCTCGACACTCTAACCGACTCTACAACGAATACCACCAGCTCTCTCGAACAGCGCAAGTTCAAGCTGGATAACTGGAGGATGGTCGGGCCAAAACGTGCGGATTATAAGCCAGAAACATCCTTCACAAGGCCTCGTAGATCACCGATTAAAGAAAAAATTCGAATTCACTTGCCCCGAAAATGTGAAGCTTCTCTCCATAAAAGTTCTATCCGTGGTAAAATGTCGAAATCGCACGAAAATTCAGTGTGTGTTAAAAGGTATGCGAAGTTTTTGTTTTTTTAATTTTATGTAAACATATTGAGATATCCCAAAGTTTGGTGTATTGTAAGACGAGGGCTATGACGTCACTGGCTCCCTCCCCGCCACCCAGTCTCCCATCCATCTACCGATGGATCTATCTACTCTATCTAATTCCATTTGTTAAATTTTAGAAAAGACAGACCGGAAGCCAAAAATAAAACTGATTCGAAATTCGTCATGACGAAAAATTACATAAATTCGTTGCTAAAAAGGAAAAATTCAATGAACGACAATTCGCTTTCGTCAATCGAATCTCAAAAAAACACAAAAAATACGCAAAAAATGAAAAATTCGTATAAAAAAGGTAAAGGGAAACTTGAAAAGAAAGATAGCTTCGAAGTGGAAATGGAAGAAATCAACGAAAAGCTAAGGATCGCTTTGAGCAGCGACATATTCAACTCTTGCAATTTTAAAAGCAGCGAAGAGCCGGAAGTTTGTCAACCCGACATCCCAGTTTTGTCAGTTTTCACTCCCATACCGGAAAACGCACCGATACAAAAAGTAGGCAACGTCTTGTACGATGGCGCCACCTTAGAAACGGATGGAAAACCCGTGTTTCTGTATAATAAAGCAGGCTACCCTTTGACTGACTCGAAAGGGAGGATTTTACGGAATAACTTGGGCGTTAAGTTGTTGCCTGTCAAGAATTACGAAGAGATTTTGAACCTTCAGGTTTACGACGCGTTCAACGACTTGCCCAATTCTCAGTTTTTCAATCCGTTTAAAAACGCGACACCAGAAGGACAGGTCGGGATTAGGATTTTTGACTCGAATTTCACACCTCGAAGGCTTTTCAACGCTTTCGGGTTTCCATTGACGGACCAAGACGGATTCCTATTGAGGGACAACATGGGCGCCTATTTGGTCGAACTCGATTCAAAAGGGATCCCACGTTGTCTCAATAACGGCGACCCAATCTACATGGAGAACGGAAAACTCTGGATCAACGACGAAAACGACGATATGAAAGTTGAAAAAATAAAATGCAAAAAATCAAACAGCAGAAAGCAATCTTCGACTTCTTTGAAAAGTCAGAAAGAAGACATCAAAGATTCAGAAACTCAAATCAAAGAAACAGAACTGAATTCTTTACTCAATGAAATTTTATCGGAAAAAAATAAAACTTTTGAGCAAAAACTTGAACAAAACGCTTCCAAAGTTTCATCGAATCACTCCGAAGATTTGGATAAAAAGGTAAGTTTTTCAAGCTTTTTTTTTTTTTTTTTAAACTGTCCTGTCTAGTCCAGTCGATCTAAGCCTGGGGGCAAAAATTTTGAGCTAATGTGATTTTTTCGTAGGACCAAACGTTTCTGAGCTACGAGGTCGCTAAAAAACCGGGGTTTCTATTTTGACATCTAAAGGACATATAACGTCATTTAATCAAAAAAGTGTACTTAATAAAAGTTGTAGAGAATTTAATTACCTTTAAAAATCTACTCTCAAAAAGCAATTAACGATCAATAGGTAGGGGTAGGGGTAAATTTCAAAAAATTTAAAAACAAATTTCATTCAAAAATTGAAATTTTCAAAAAATTGTGTAAAAACAAAATTAAAGAGTATTAAATTTGCTACAAATTTGTCCTAGTAAGATTTTTTGTAGGACCAAACGTATCTGAGATACGAGGCGAGGTCCTTCTGGGGTTAAAATTGTGTTTTTTAAATTTACCTCCACCCCTACATATTGATCGTTAATTGCTTCTCGATAGTTGATTTTAAATGGAAATTGAATTCTCTACAACGTTTACTTAGTACGCTTTATTGATAGGATATCTCCTTCCTTGATTTTTTCCGACTTTTTTCATAGGAAAAACTCGAAAATCCTGCTTTTTTGTCGCCTCGTAGCTCAGGAACGGTTGGTCTTACAAAAAATCTTATTAAATCAAATTTGCAGCAAATTTTATAGGCTTTAATTTTGTTTTCATAAAACTTTTTGAAATTTCAATTTTTAAATGAAATTTGTTTTTTAAATTTTTTGAAAACCCCCACCCCTGCCTATTGATCGTTAATTGTTTTTTTGAGAGTCGTTTTTTAAAGTTAATTAAATTCTCTACAACTTTTATTAAGTACACTTTTTTGATTAAATGACGTCTTATGTCCTTTAGAGGTCAAAATAGAAACCCCGGTTTTTTTTGTTTTTTTTGCGACCTCGTAGCTCAGAAACGTTTGATCCTACGAAAAAATCATATTAGCTCAAAACTATAGCAAATTTAATTATCTTTAGTTTTGTACTAAAAATTATTTCGCTTACGACTAACGGTTTTCGAGATATTGCAGAAAAACGAAAAAAATCACCTTAAAAACGCTCTAGACACTTTTCCCTACGGGTTTCGGTAGGGGACTTTTTTGTGGTTAATCAGGGGGCCTACCCCTACAAATTTCAGTAGATAAACAAAACCTTATTTTTTTTTTTATTTGCCCTTTTCGGGCTTAGATTGACTGGACTATGTCGTGGGCCCAGCTAGGAAGGTTCAGCCAATGACGCAAAAAAGACGATAAAGAGGGACCTAAAAATGAAGACACTTTTTCTGAAGTTTTCTCCATTTCAGACAAATGATGAAATCCAGTCGAAAATTTCATATTTGAACAAACTGCGGCAAGCGAGGGAAGACCTGAATTTAGCTTTCGACCAACTAGTAAGCAGAAAAGAAGATTTGCTCATAAACTTCGACAAAAAATCTCAAGAAACCCAAGACTATTGGATGAAAATGATCCGAGGGAAAAGGCTGGACATCAAGGCTTTAAAGGAAGACTTGTTTTAACCTGATAATTAAAATTTAATTTTTTTATAATATCTTATCGCATTTTTATTGCGTTTTAACGAACGTGCGTTTAAAATTAATTAAGGATTTCTGACAGGAGAAAAATGCGTTAATCACAAGAGGATCGCGTGGTTTCTTTTATTTTTGACCTCTAGACCCACCGTGACATCAATTACTCCTATCCTACCTTATCAAATGGAATATTTTAAATTTAGATAGATAAACGGTCTATAAAAAAAGAGACGATAATTTTCAACAATCTAGCAGGCTGACATTCGCGACAAAATGCTATCGGAAAGTGGCGCCATATTTATTTCCGAGAACAGACTCCCAAAAAAATAAGAAAGGCCAATAATCAAAAATCGGCCCTAAAAAAAGCTTCAACTTTGACCATCGATATCTCCTGAACGGCTGGACCGATTTTGACTTTCGAAAGCTCATTAGACGCAGAATTTAATAATCTTTCTTTTATTTTTACTTTGCCAAGTCGCTAAAACGCATCGTTTTTGCGCTAGAGGTGAAATACTGAAAAAGTTCCGATTTTGGCCAGTTTTTTCAAAATGGCGGACGAACCACAAGGGGGGAGGATGACGCAAACTTGGATTTAGAATACCCTTATGAACCTATACAAGATAAAATAATAAAATAAACCTTTTGCAGGATCAAACCTCTTTATTTGGTAGCCCTCGTTAGTCGAAAAAAATGTAAAAAATTTTGCATTTTTTCTCTCCTTATTGAGGATTTGTTGAGTGAAGAGCGAATCTGGGAGAAAAGGGGGATTAATCATCAGTCAGGAAGGTCAATGGTGATGATCACCTATGTAAATATTTTAATTAATTAATCGTATAATAAAAAAAACAGCAATTAGTCTATATGAAAAGCTAGGCGATAATAATAATTTGATACGAAAATATTTTTAGCTCTAATTGTTTTCCTATTTCTTGTTCCGGGGTTCTACTTTTTTTGCAAATACGTTACGTAATGTTGATAAAATAGTTTTATCTTCTCCCTGGAACGAATATCGCGGGTGGGAAGTTGAACTATGCTTGGATGAGTCAAACTGGGAGAATTGTCATGGCTTTTAAGGGGAAGGAAGCTGTCCAGTGGCACCAAAGGCTCAAAATTACGATCTTTATTGCGTTGTTTTAATTAAATAACTATTTTAAAAGAAAATTTCTGAAAAAAATGCTGAATAAAAGAACACGTATTTGTGTGGGAGGGCGGTCATTATGACTTTCTTAGAATAAGTAGTAAAAATTTCTTATTATTGGTTCTGAGAACAAAATTCTACTTAGGTCAACATTTTCTACCCATTATTTCAGTTCTGTTTTCTGTAATTTCAGGGATCAAAACCTTTATTTTTATTTACCTATTTATTTTTTATTTACTTTTGTGCCTTAAAATAATCTGTAAATATGAAATTATATTTATCACTGCAAATATTTACCTTTTTTGTTAAATTTAATATATCATTTAGACCGTGCCCTATTCATAAGAGTCATTTGGAGGAAGCGGGAAGCAGGGTTGCCAAAATAGCAGATTTTCGCAATCTTGGCTTCTTTTCCCAATTTCGGGAAAAATTCCTTTCTTTGGAAACGGAGATCCTTAGGAGGCCTCCACATCCATACTTTGGTAGTCTCTACATCCATCCTTAGGTGGACTCTAAATCCATGGAGTATCGATTTTTTCGTTTCTATATTTTTGAAGAAGTTCCGTTGAAAAGCTTCAGGGAAGAACATTTTTTATGTTCATCTTTTACATAAGTTTATCTCATTTATCGTGTGAAACTCGTTCTACAAAAGAAGCAAACAATAATCGACATTTTCAAGGTCCAGGTCGAATTTTTAATGATCATTTTATATTCTGCGTACACGAAGATGATTTTTCCCACAAGTTGTATCTTTTAAGACAAACGAATTATAAATAAGGATTTTTAATATTTATTAACTGTTTTTTTGTCTATCTATTGTGCAGATCTTTAGCTACAATGTTTCATTTTCATTTTTCTCACTAAGATTTTTGCGATTTTTTTTTATTGCTTCATTAAATTTTTTTTAAATGGTAATTTTTTTTGAATCGCAATTTTGGTTTCATCGAAATTGGCGAAAAAAAAATTTTGGTTGGAAAAAAATTCAAACTCAGTTCCAATTGACCCTTAAGTTCTTATTTTCAACGACAAATCTAAGCTTGAGGAACTCAAATGATGGTTTTTGTTTTCCTTAATCAAGTGACCTAACCTTGATTTTGAGCTAATGCGTTTAAAATGTCTTGAGGTATTATCAGGAGGATGAAATGTGTTAAGACATTCGAGATGATGAAGGAAATTTTGTGCATCTATTCCTGATTTAAGTGTAATTTCGCGAACCGGACCAAGAAGAGTTCCTTCTAAGAAGCGTCCTGAATCTTGCCACGGAGAAACCTTCGGGTTTTCCCCCAACGTTTGCCCTGTTTCTAGCCAAAATTGTCGGTATTTAAAGAGTTAGTCTTTGTATGTATTTTATTTGACCAAAAATTCCAGAGTGAAGACTGAAAAGGTGATAGGAGATTGAAGGGAGGTGGGGTAGGGTCGAGGATATGAAGAATGAGTGGGGAGGGGTTACTTGATTAGTGGAGAGGCCTGTATAGCCCGACTTTTTGAGAAAGTTCGAGTTATGGAGATCCTCCTCTATACACCCCTTTTTATTCTATATCCCCAGAGATACTTATCCACCATTAGACCAAGCAAAACCTTACTAATTACTTTCTTTCTTGACATGGCTGAAAAGGATAAACATAATATTATTAAATACCTTCTATTTGCGAGTTATATTTTCATGTAGAAATTTGAAGTTTTAATTGGGTTTGAACCCTCAAGGGGTTAAAGCTTACATTAACAGTCAAAAATAATTGAAGTGTCCTCTATAAAAATTCCCCAGCCTAAAATAAAAATATTTAAAAATTGTCTGTTTTGAGAAATTTTCAATGAGGAAAGTTCCCATTTTTCGTTGTGATTTTTCAACTCAGATAGGCTTGTTTAGCTCTCGGTGTGCCTCGGGTGAAAAATGAAATTTAACCACTCTCTTTGGGTTTTTATTTGAAATTTCAGAAAAGCTCACAGAATACAAATTCAACATGAGTCACATTCTTTAAAAAAACTCAAATTCTTGTACGACTTGACAGTAATAAAGCGTAGAACAAAAGTATTTTCAAAGCCAAGCCCTCCTTGACTCTGAAGCAAACGCTTTGAATATTTTATGAGTTTCGTCGTACTGTGAAAAAATAAAATGAAAAAACTTACTTACCTTTGCTTACTTTTTATAAGCCATAAAAAAAAAACCGATCCACCCCATGTCCCAATTTAAAAAAAAAAGTAAATTAATGCTATGGACCAGTTTCTTTATGCGGTCCGGCCGTGTAAACGTTTGAAGGCGTTTATCATTGAAAAAGCTGACTTATGGTCTCATTAAATGAAGGTAACCTTCGTTTCACTTGCTCATTCATTTTAATTACCGAGTTGATTTTTAGCACAAAATATAAAGAATACACAGAATGGAAATTTTTATAAATTAATTACGTAGGATTAACGTCAAAAATCCAGTTAACGACTCGTTAAATAAAATTTGACCTTCTAAAGAAAAAAAATTTAATTCGTGTTATTAGTAAATAGTTAAAAATTTTATTGTAAGGAAAATTCTCTCAAAAAATAGAAAAATTCAAAAATTAGGTTAAGTAAGCAGCCTCCAGAAATCTACCCACCTTGGAACATTATGGTAATTTATTGATATTTTCTGTATAAGCTTTTGATCTTTTCCATTGGAATTTTAAGAAGGAAGACCTTTAAATACACAATTCTGCAGCTTAACTTGCATTTTTTCCCTAAAGATTTTGTTAGGTCGAAGAGTGGTTGGACGTGTGGATGCCGTAAGTGGGGAGGTCGACTTCTCTTGAGGAGAAGGAGCTCCTCATCAGTTCTTAAAGAACGCGTTAGCATTCAGCATCTTCTTCTATTAGGATTTAATTATTCTTGTGATATTAAATTAAGGTAAGTCTACATTATACCCTTTCATTGAAGCACCATTTCATGACTGAAATGTCCACCATAATTTTCGACCGATTCTATAGACTGAACCTTAAGGGGAATCAAAAGAGAAAAAAAATTGAATTGCAACTTCTATTGTTTTTAGGATTCTCTAATGTTACAGACCAAAAAAATAGGTCGCAGTTATCAATTCAGATGGCTTGGGCATCGTAGCGAGGTAGCGTTCCGCCGCTCAATTTTTCGCCTAATCAGTATGGCGAAAGTTTAAACGATTTTTGAATGCATTATGAGTTTATAACGAATGTTAGAACTAAAAGGGTTAATTAATCAATTCGAATGGAGGGCATTCCTAATCCAAACATCGCCTTTCGAGTGTCGTTCGTAAAGTAATAAATCGCAAATCATGATTTGTAGATAAAAAAATGAGTCCCGCGGCAGCAGGACTAAAGAGGTAGATTTCTTTCAGATGGTTAGATCTAGAACTTTCTATAATACAAAGAAAAAAAAAATCATCTGTTTCCCGGTAAAAATTCAAAAATTTTCTTTTTTACCTCAATTCAACTCTATTGCACCCAGCTGATCCAAACCAACTTTAAATCTTTCTTAGCCATCCCCATAACATCACTTTCAAGTTTGAAAGCGATTGAATGAACGGTTTAGGAGATACCTAGTTTAGGCCCTAAGTAAAGTACCAAAACCGCTGGTCCGATTTCAGCCGTTAACGAACTCATAAATTCTATTAGTTTAAAAGCCCTAAATACCGAATTTCATGGTCGTCAAGTAAAAATTACTCAAGTTATCGTGCGAATATATATATATATATAATATATATATATATATATATATATATATTATATATATATATATATATATATATATATATATATACATATATATATATATAAACTTTTGAGATGAGGGTGGTTTTGGGGTCCAGGGGGTCTGAAATGAAAACCTATCACAAAAATTTTTGATTCTGAGACTACTGCCCCCATTGCAATAGGTAGATTTTCTGAAAGAAATCTACCTAAAAAACGTAGGTAATTGTTTTAAAATTCTTTAAATTGCACCGTGACTTTCATAATTTTTCTCGAAAAAGTCCAATAGACAAGAAAATCGATCCTTTTTCCGGTTTTTCCCCTAATTTCCCATGTAAGAGCGGCACCCCTCCCGAAGAGAAATCAACTATTAAAAGCTTTCCGCGCCCAAAGGTGGAAGGGCGAGTGATTCCCCAATTTTTTGCCGACGAATACTCCTCGTTCCAGAGACTGGAGGTCGTTCTTAAAAAGGCTCCAAGACACCGGAGAGTCCAAGTCGTTGTGTAGTGCCCGTCACGTTAGGATTAATTCGTACTTTTGACAAAAACCGTAAGTTTTTTGCGTTTCTTTCAACTATTTAGATTTATAAAATAAAAAAAGACCAAAACAAGTTGTTGACAAAAAAAATTTTAAAGTTCAATATCAAGGAGGACGACACAACCTGACAAATTGGGTCTAAAAGAATAATATTAATGAAATCAAGCCGGTTTGGTCAAAAGAAATGGAAAGTTCAATCAAGATTATTTTTTTATTTGAGCAATAAATTCCAGAATGTTTCGCCCATAGACATTTCTAGTCGTTGCTTCAGAAAATCGACTCAAAGTTTGGCTGGAGTGATGGGGTGGCGAGTAAAATTTAAAATTAATTGTTTTTATCGAATCGAATGCAAGGTCGTAGAAAGTGGCTCGTTTAGCGTAACCCGTCCGATAATTATAGTGGACCAAGTTTTTATTCATTCATAAATAATAAAATTAGTTATGCAGGTCCTTCTACGTGTGAAGGACGTTGGATGACCTCACGTGGTGTCTTCGGACTGACTCACGTTCTTCAGCATGCTCGATATCAGACTTTTATGGCTTTACATTTAAGTCTTGAAGGTTTTATAAGTGCTGGAACTTTCTGCAATTGATAGTTCTGTGAGCACTTTCCCTACCTTTTACCAAAATAGTCAAGCAGCATTTTCTTACTCTCCTATCAACGAAGAAACGCCCTTTAGCTTCTACTATGTCCCGGACTGTTCAATTTGATTCATCTGCGCTTCTTTAAAAAAACAAAGGTGGAAGTGTGAAATTTTTCAAAGCTTCTGCCACACCCACGCCACCGGTTGGATGTCAACAGAAAAGTGCTGGCGTTATTCAACATTTCTTTTGTATCCGTTGAGGCGCATCCGAGGACTATTTATCCGACTTTCTCTTTTCGGGATTGGACTCTATGGAATGTAATTACATTAAAATTAGTACAACGGGGACGACATGTCACGTCGCGTCGTGTAAGAGGGGAAGCTTAAACTCTATTTACCCTCTTTATGTAATACTCCACTTGAAAAAATTTTATATGAAAAAGTGTATTCATCCTTTTGGAAATGAATCTTTTATTCATCGATGATTCCAATTGAACAGGAAGAAGAACACAACTGTCATGCTGAATAACTTCCTTTTATGAAGATTTGGAAGCTTTTAAAAAAATCTTTAATTAAATGCGTCCTTATTGAGACCGAGGAAGCGTTTTGGGGGGTTTACGACCTTCGTTTCGAACATAAAATATACCAATTACACGTTTTGTTATTCTTCTTATTTTTTTAAGTGAGGGGTTTTTTAAAAACGCTTTATCTCGTCAAACAAAGGTTGAGATCAGTCGTGATCGTTCGATTTGAAGCGCTTCCGGGCTGAATAAATTAAAATTCCCGCCGAAAATATCTTCTATTGTTGGAGGACTTGGCGATGAATTTCCTGGTGTCTTCTTCGTTAGGCCTTGAGGGTTGTTTTTCACAGTTGCCCCAGTTTTGAAGAACGATTAGCCTTGATTTTTATTTTAAAGAAAGACAAGCCTACTAATTCGATGTCGACATGGTCAAAATTTATTAGTTCGTCCCACACTTTGGACCTTTTCACTCGATGTCTGCAAAATTGGCCATTCTGAGGCAACTGAGCCATTTTGGTTGATTCCAAGATGGAGGCTCCTAGCTAGCAGAATTTGAGTATTAGGTAGGCGTCATGGAGGCTCATCAATCCTTATATAAATATCACTAACATATTAAATAACCTGTTGCGTTATTTTAATAACTTTCATCAAAATGTCATTAAATGACATAACATTGACTCGCTTCACTGTGCGTAAAAAAATAAACATTTAAGCCAGTAAATTGGTTCATTTCGACCGTCTTTTGCACAAGAATTTTAAATTTGCCCATAAGCATAAATAAAGAAAATTCCTGTGCAGTATTCAAGTGAAAATTCAAACTACTTTTTAATCTTTTTTTGATTGGTTCTCTGACAAACAAGAATTTCGGTCGGAAAAAGCCTTCTGAAGCTAATGGCCGGCAATTTTTTCCAAGAATTCCTAGACAAGTGTTTTTAAATTGATACTGTTCAGGAAGCTCATGCGAATTTATTTTCAGGTGGCATTATAAAATGGATTCAAAAGGTTCGGAGATAATCGAGTTCTATAAAGGAAAATCGATTTTCATCACAGGAGCGACTGGATTCGTCGGTAAACTTGTCGTCGAACAGCTTTTGAGGAAATGCGAGCCTAAAAAATTATATTTGCTCATCAGAAACAAGAAAGATGTAGATCCTAAGCAGAGACTTCATGATATGTTTGACTTGCCTGTAAGTTATTTTATTCTGTGCAGCGTGTCGATTTTCTTTTAGATGTTTGAAAGACTGAAAAAAGAGAAGCCGAAATTCGTTGATGCTGTCGAAGTTGTCGATGGAGATTCGTCGAAGCCTGATCTTGGATTGAGTAATGAAACGATAGCGACGCTGGTCGATCAAATAGAAATCGTCTTTCATGGTGCGGCCACCGTCCGGTTTAACGAACATATTAAAATTTCGACGAACATAAACGTCCTGGGGACCAAAAATCTGGTCCTTCTTTGCCGAAGGATGAAGAACCTCAAATCTTTCATCCACGTCTCCACAGCTTTTTCGCATTGCCCACGGATGGAAATCGACGAAGTTTTCTACGACACTCCCATGTCATGCGACAACCTTATCAAATTCACAGAATGCGTCAGCGACGACAAAGCGGCCAAAATGACCACAGAGTAAGACTCATTAGAAAAAGATAAATTTCATTTTTTTTCTTAGGATTATGGAAGACTGGCCTAACGCTTATTCCTTCACGAAAGCCGTTGCTGAAGACGCTGTCAGAACGTACGGAAAAGGCTTACCTGTTGCAGTTTTCAGACCTGGAATAAGTAAGTTTAACATAAAAGAAATTTTTTATTATTTTATTTTAGTTACCAACACGAAAAATGAGCCGGTAAAAGGATGGATAGACAACCTTTATGGACCCGTAGGACTTTCAATGGGCGTAGGTCTCGGTGTCATACGAGTTTTTAGAGGAAACCTTAAAGGCAAAGGTGCCCTCGTCCCTGCAGATTATGTCGTCAACGCTATAATTGCTGCTGGATACAAGACCAACTTGATGGGGTACGTGAGAATCGAAATAAATGAAACGTAATGTTGTTTTTAGACCAACAAATGATATCGCGATATACAACTACGTACCTGCCGACGAGAATCCAATAACCTGGGGCGAGTACATGAACCAAGCGATCTCCTTCGGTAAGAAGATACCACCATCCAGAGCCCTTTGGTACTTTTCCCTCACAATATGCAAGAACTACTATTCTTTCTTGTTCCTCCACTTTTTACTACATATCCTCCCCGCATTTTTCATCGACGGAATTTTAATCGCGTTGAACAAAAAGCCACAGTAAGTCCCTTCATAACTTTTCCAAGTTCTCATTATATTTCCAGAGCGATGAAAATTTATCAAAAAATAGGAGCCCTTTCGGACGCCATTAGCTACTTTAGCCTTCGAGAATGGAAATTCCATGACAACAACGTTCAAGCACTCTGGTCAGGATTGAACAAAAAGGACAAAGAACTTTTTCATTTTGACATCCGGTCTCTAGATTGGCCGTCGTATGTCGAAACAATAGCATTCGGTTTAAGGATCTATCTGCTCAAAGATCCTGCTGAAAATATTCCTTGGTCTCAAAAACGTTTTTTCTGGTAATCAAATAAATGAAATGATAAGAGAAATTTATTCATAATTTTCAGGCTTCATATTGTCCATCGGATATTCCAATTAGTAGTCGTCTTGGGTCTTCTAGGCAGCACCATGTGGATCACGAATACCTTTATTCTTTCATAATTTCTTAGTTTGCTAATTAATGTATTTTTTTTTTCTCTCTTGCCTTTGTTAAGTGTTTTTCTACTCTTCTATGGAACCTATGTATCATAACTTCCTAGATTTTTTTTTTAATTTCATAAGAATCATAAGTATTTGTTTAGCTAGTCATTTTTATTAACTTTTACTTTATGCAAATTACTCTATTCAAAACCTTTCTTTTCTCTAATTTTTATATAGATATTACAATTAAATTATAAGCTTTTTTTTTTTTTTTTCATATTAAAAGAGCATTCTATGACTGTCTTGCGAGCCAGTGAAAAACTTAAAATATGTGTCTTCAATTTTTATTGTATACTGTACCACTTGAAGTTGAAATAGTTTAAGTCTGCTCCGTTAGATAGCTGTAGGTAGCAAAATGACACAATACTATTGTAAAAAACACCTCAATAGCCTACTTTCCTACGGAAATCCGCTAATAAATAAATCAGCCACCTAATTGTATAAAGAGAATTAACTTTGATCCAGTGAAGCCTGAAGGTCCATTTTGTAAAGGGGCCTCGAAATTTTTTCCTTTAACCCTTTCTTAGCACATGTGACGCGATGTTATTTTACCCAGTTAATTCAAGAAAAATCGAAAAAGACTATCATCCAATGGATACGTCGTTTATTTTTCGTTGTAATCTAAGAAAAAATGCTTTTTATGTCGTTATCAGCCGTTATCGTACTTCGGTGCCCTCCGTAGCTTCGCAATTGTTTTTATCTCTTGTTACACGGTGTTAAAAAAAAGTTAAAGAATTAGGTAAGGGGGCCTCATAAAAGTTTTACTGCCTCCAGTCACACACATTATAATTCATGGCGTCTTTACTTTGTTTTACAACCATCTTTTATTTTCCTTATCATTGCGCAATTACATTTTTTCTTCTTTTTTCTAATAAAAAATGGATTAAGTTTCGGGATTTTCAATATTTACTGTTTCATAATCACTTCTATTTATAACAGAGCGAAAAATTCATTAAATTTTTATGTTTTTGCTCGATTGTTTGTGCACACGAACTGTTTTCATTAAAGTAAGAAATAAAAAATGCTTTTTAATTGCCAAGACGAATCGACAATACGTAGGCGAAACGAGTCACATTATAGTATCGCAATAAAATTGAAAATTATATAAAAAGAAAGAAAAAAGTAATCTAAAATTTCAAAGCAAGCTATAAATCTTTGATTGATTTTTCTTCAGTTCAAATTAAAAGCTAGAATTTACAACTAAGGATTACAAATCTGCTTGATTTTCCACGTTTTTGACTTAGAACTCACTTTATAAAACTTTTAAGGTCCATTTATACAAAAAAATATTCACGATTCAAAAGGAAATTGCGGAAATTAACCGAGTCCCAAGGAAATTAAACAGAGAAATAAAAGAATTTTCGCTCTTTTCAATCATTTTATGGGAGAAAAAACGTGAGAATGAAAAATTGGAGATTTTCGACCCACGAAAATCTTCAGGTGGTTGGATTAATTAATGTACATATTTTAGAAAGAGCAACCTTTTTCTTTTGCTTCCCATGCTATGAATCACAGTAAAATTAAAACAATTTATTATAGGTGAGGATTTTTAGTTGAATGATTCAAATACAATAAACAAAACAAAAATCTTGTGAATGAGTAAATTAAAGAAAATATTTGTTTACAAGAAATAATTAAATTGTTGATGACGAAGCGTAAATTATTGAAGAAGTGTGAGCACGCCTATAAAGAGAGCAACTCCATGACAGTGAAACTCACTTGTACTGTCGACGGATAGCTCTCTTGATAGCACCTGCCCGATTTCCTGCTCCTGAATAAAAAAAAAAATTAATTCTGCAAAAAAAAAATTAAAGATGTTAATTTGGTCAATTCACACACCAATTTATTAGTAGGAAGCAGCAAAAAAGTTAGGCCTCAATGGGGATTCGAACCTATGACCTCTAGCTCACCGGGATAACACTCGATCAAGCTAAAAAGTTAAAAATCGGTGAAAAAAATATTAAGGATTGTGGGGACTATTTTCGATTTATTTATTTTCTTAAATAAGAGCAAAAGAGTGAAAAAACATGAAAGGAACATCCTATATTTTTGTGATCCCCAGAGCTTCCTGATCACGAATATATAAGCCTCTAGCCTGGGAGCCTCCGTGACGACCACCTCAATAGCCTACTTTCCTACGGAAATCCGCTAAAAAAGTGATAAATGATACATCACCATTTATACTCTGTCAATGAAGATTTGTGTAACAATCAATATTGAGGTAACAATGTTGAGGAACAATGTAACAATTGAGGTATCAAAGGTGTAACAATCAATTGAGGAGTCAACCTTAGTATTTCGATAAATACGATAAAGGGGAGGGTTTTCCCCCATTGCCTTCATTCTGGAACCACAGTTCCCGAAATCAGGGATAGAGAATTTTTTCAGAACTTTTTCCAACTTGCTGGACCCCTGTCACTTGTTCACTCTCTTATCTATGCCATCGTATATTCATCTTAAGAAGTCTCAGCCGTTTTCTCACAAACTTTGTGATAAGATGAGCATGATTGTCACAAGAAATCTTGTTCTTATGTAATTTTGTAGAAACGTAGATATACTTCTCATCATTGTTGAAACATTGAAGAATTTTTCTGCGATGATTCACATGCACTATGTGTTCATAAAACGTTTTGAGTATTGAAAATTTGGACATCATATTTAGGGCATGCAGGAGCAGAAAATATTTGAATATCAAAAACAGGCATTGCCTACTTATTTTAGGGTTGAGGAAATAGGAATGCGTTAAATGATTGGTTATTGACATTATAGACGATAGAAATTTGATAGGGAGATAAAAAGCTACAAACGCGGTGACCGGCAAGATTGTTCAAAACCTGAGAACCACTTAAATGTCAAGAGGCCAGTTGAGGGGCAGACTATTTAAATTTTCCACTTATCTTTTATTGTTGCTCTAGTTTTATATTTGAGAGAAAACAGCAATGATAGAATTAAAAGCTTACCCTTGAGAGCAGAGGTCCTCTATAAACACATTTTGCTCTAAAAAACGTGAACTTGAACGATTGGTGGAAGATGGAGCACTGATGGATTGGTATATCACCTGCAGTCGGTTTTGTCCTTCCTTAGCTCGGTCCGCCCCCACTTAGTGCAAGAGGTAACGTCCCATATCTCACACGTTTCCTATGTCCCCAGACCTACCCCTTCCACATGAAACAAAGAAAAAAACGGTTGAAATAAATTAAAAGGGACCGTTTGGGAGGAAAAAAACTAATTAAGAAATTAAAAAATTGTCAACCCAAAGGGCCCTAATTGTCGTAAAGGAATACACAGTATCTAGTTAAAAGGGCCCCTATTGTCCAAAAGAGACCAAAATCTAGCTAACATGGTCCCTTTTCGTCATATAGGAACAAAATCTATTGAAAAGTGGCCGTGTGCAAAAATGATCAAAAATCGAGGTAAAAAGGGCCCTTTTCTTCGCAAAGGAACAAAATCTAGTCGAAAGGGCACCTAGAGTCCAAAAATGATCAAAAATCAAGCTAAAAAGGGCCATAATTTGGCGATCTCCCAGTGGGCCTATCCGACCCTAGGATTCCGTGAGCTAGATTTCAATGAAATTGATAAGTCCAACCACCGGGATAGGTGAATTACTCGTTTTTGGAACAAAATGTGCCTGGTAATTTATATAGAAAAAAAATTTATTTTTTAAATTTTAAAATTGTTCGAAAACTGTGAATTTTTTTTTTTTAAAGAATAATTTAACCATAAATTGGATAGATAACATGCAAATTTTGTGTTTAAAGGGAAACTCTTTCTCGTTCATTTGTCCACTTTAAAGGTGGAAAAAAAAATATTCATGTGGATACGAGATAACTTTTCAAATTTTCATATCGGCCATTCGACTTGCAGAGTACGAAGGTGCTTTCTCACACTTTTCACACTTCAACTGACATCGATAATGAACTTGTTATCGTGTATGGGATAAACGTTTTCCAACCTGAATTTTCAACCTAGAAATTTTTCTTTTTAGCTATTTTCCAAAGGAAATGAAGCTATAGCGGTCGGTGAGACGGATGCTCCAGGCTTAAAGACATATAATCGTGATCAGGGCGTTCTGAGGATCACGAAAATATAGTCCACAAATTTTTAAAAATGGTCCCAATCTACCATCGAAAATACAATTTCCTTGGGTCCAGATTACCCACTAAATGTCCACTAAACACTAGACCGGCCTTTTTTCCCCCAAATATCCACCAAAAATTTAGTTTTTCTTCTCTTTCTGAACATATTTTAACGCTATTTTTCATCAAAAACATTAAAATCGACATTATAAGAACCAATTTTTCTTTAAAAACCCTCAAATCAAAGTTTTAAGAGCATTTTTTCGTCAAAAACCTTAAACTTGACATTTTAAGAGCCAATTTTTCTTCAAAAACCTCAAAATCAACATTAGTAAAGCCTAATTTTCGTCAAAAACCTCAAAATCAAAGGTTTAAGAGCCAAATTTTCGTCAAAAACCTCAAAGTCAACATTTCTAAAGCCAAATTTCCGTTTAAAAAAAAACCTCAAATCAACTTCAAAGAGACAATTTTTTGTCAGAAACCCCAAATTCATGGTTTTAAGAGCCAATTTTTGTTCAAAAAACCTCAGAATCAGCGTTTCAAGTGCAATTTCCGTGTTTTTTTACTTATTGAATAGCCCAGCTACAATCGATTTCGAAGTTTTTCGACGAAAAATTAACTCTTATAAGTTATAAACCTCGATTTCGAAGTTTTTCGACGAAAAATTAACTCTTAGAACCACGATTTCGAAGTTTTTCGACGAAAAATTAACTCTTAGAACCACGATTTCGAAGTTTTTCGACGAAAAATTAACTCTTAGAACCACGATTTTGAAGTTTTTCGACGAAAAATTAACTCTTAAAACCTCGATTTTGACGTTTTTCGACGAAAAATTAACTCTTAGAACCTCGATTTCCTCTCGAATAGCCCAGGCCCGTGTGAAATGTTTCAGTACCTCGAATTTTTTGCTCTTTCAGCTTTTTTTTACTCCTATTTTAGTTTAAAAATCTACCTAAAAAATGAGTCCCGCGGCAGCAGGACTAAAGAGGTATACATACATATATATATATATATATAAACTTTTGAGTTGAGGTTGGTTTGGGGG
The DNA here is from genome assembly GCA_018703685.1 of Orius laevigatus. NCBI lineage: Eukaryota > Metazoa > Arthropoda > Insecta > Hemiptera > Anthocoridae > Orius > Orius laevigatus. Next base: position 26,716 of record JAGWEN010000093.1, on the reverse strand, counting down.
TCGAAATGAAATCCTATCACAAAAATTTTTGAATCTGAGACTACTGCCCCCATTGCAATAGGTAGATTTTCTGAAAGAAATCTACCTAAAAGGCCCTTACCGGCCCTCGAGCCGGTAGCCCAACGGCCCGATCCGCCCCTGACTATGATGCTAACGAAAAGTTGGACTTACTCGATATTTGAAGGAAGACGAAGTTTCTTTGCTCCGTTGAACTAGTGCGGACGTGCTTTATCGTCGTTCCAATAGCGAATGCTAAGGTTATTTAGATAAATTTACCCCGGTGAGAATCGTTATCTGTCACAGGTGCATTTGACATTCTGTACACCCATGCATATTATACGAAATAATTATTTTCTCCTTCCGCAATTGTACTTTTTCTTCCCGTTTTCCCACTATCAACCATTTGCAATGGGCAATATAAAATAAATAGGTTAATCACCGAACCCTTCCTTGCCTTTTTTATGCTCGTGACTTCATATTTCATGACATACTTTGAAGGAAAAATAATTTTTATCGGAAATCGAATTGACACGCTTTTATGGGATGGATCGAATCAGAAATTTTCAAAAGTATACCTGCGTTAATTAAAATGGAAATTTGAAAACGTTTTATGAACTTTGATTTACGCTTCACGGCAAGCATTATGGGTTCCACACTCAATGGATGCTGCATAAAAACGTATCCGACAAATAGGGTTCTTTTTAGCTTGATTTTTGAACCTTTTTGGGAACTATGGGCCCATTTAACTAAATTTAGTTCCTTTGCGACAAATAGGGCCCTTTTCTGCTTGATTTTTGGTCCTTTTTGGCCACTAAGGGTACCCTTCACCAAAGCATGGGTTTTGGTCTTTTTTGAACACAGAGGCCCTTCTAACTAGATCCTATTTCTTTACGACAAATAGGGCCCATTTTAGCCTCGTTTTTGATATTTTTTGGACCCCAGGGGCCGTTTTTTACTTTTAGGAAACAAAAGCCCTTTTTAGCTTGTTTTTTGGACACTAGAGACCTTTTTTAACCATTTTAAGCCTTTTTTTATAAAATGTATCTCCGAGGGGGATATCATTGAAGGTCAATGATACCTTTATGTGTCATAAATTAGAGATTTTAGTATCTAAATGAGGATTTTATCATGGTGGATTAAAAAATTAGTTCATTTCGGAAAGTGAGTTTTTCGCACGAGACCTGCAGAGTGTAAAATTGGTCTTATCCACCCTCATTGTTTAATTCAAGTACACGATCAAAGTAAAATGCATGCTTACCTAGCATTTTCCATTTGACTGCCATTTCCCGAGCATCTTAATGACTGTAAAAGCGTTAAAATCCACCAGTGATCCCATCATTGTCTAACTTTTTTGTGATAATTTTCAAAGGGTTATTTACACAGTTGTCATAACTCCTTTATCCTTGTCGTTTTGTTTAAACATTAGGAGAGAAGGAGACCAAATTAGTCTAGAGAAACAAAAAAAACCGTTGCGTATATTTAAAAATAACATGTAACATGTAAAAGATTCGGATTTTTTAGGAAGCCTCGTAATTTATTGTTTAAATTATCGTTGATTTAGGGCAAACGTGAAACGGAAATTAATAGGAGAGGGCGTCGGAATATTCATAAGTCGAGATATGTACGAGCATAACTTACAAGTTAGAAAAAAATGTTTGTAAATGAGAGTTAAAACGTTGCATTTACGCATATTCAATAGAAAAAGTAGAAGAAAAACATTTTTATTTTAGCATTAAAAAAATTGTGTAGAAAATTTCTAAACTCTGGAAGAAACAATGTTGGGTAGAAACTGTGGTTTAGGCCCTATAGGCCTAGATGACATATTGCGTTCGAAAAATTTGGCGCTCTACAGACCTCTCCACTAACCTTCATATCCTACCTCCCCAACCTTCCCTCACTCACTCTTCACCTCCCCAACCTTCCCTCACTCACTCTTCACCTCCCCAACCGAGTCCACCCTCCCCCACCTCCCCCATTTGACCATACAGGGTCTCCTTCACGGTTCACCCCTTCCCTCAGGGTAATCTTTTCGAGGACCAAGTGGATCCACCCAAACTTTCTTCTGAAAATTCGCTTCTTTTCGTCTCCTGCTTCACTGTTGCATAAGATATTGGTGAAAAAAGAACGTTCTAGTTCCCATGGGAGACGTTTTTTAAAATTTTCGGTCCTTGTGTCGCCACTATTAACATAATTATGCAAGTTTATCACCAAGTTGTCACTTCGAGGAGTAAACAAATTCTCCTCCCGTGCTACATCTTTATTCATACTCACATCCGCCTTTTTCACCCCCACCGTGTTTTTTTCCGTTTTCTCACAACGATTTCACTTAATTAGTGCTCTAAATTATAAGAGCGTCCACTTAGCTGCAATTTCGAAACGTTAAAACAAACAACTTAAGTTTACAGCCTTATTATTTTTTAAGTGTTTATGGACGGAGTTTTTTTGTTGGAGGCTCTTCGAATAAAATATGAGGCGCTCGTCAGTTGCCTCCGGTCTACACACCTCTGTTTGATATTTACAAGAATTTACTTTAAAAATGATAAAATCAACATTTTATTATCTTTTATCTCGTGATAGCACACGAGCCATGGATCTTTTCATCTTGAACCTCAACTCCATAAAGATGAGTGGCGTCACTGGATGGGTCAAGGGTGCTGTCAACGCCCAGGAGGGCCAACACGCAAAAAATTAACAAAAAAGAGGAATGTGCGTGTTTAGGCGAGTTTATACCAAATTTGGCCTCTTTCTTCTCTTCCCTATACTTGTCAATGTTCAGACACGACTGTTAAGTTCCAACGCCACTATGGAGGGGCGTGGCACCTCAAAAATTTTTATCGATTCTCTTATATATTGGAAGAGGTATATAAGAAATTGGTACACCAATTCTTTGATAACCTCAAAAAACAACTCAGCGATTCGTGGATTAGGTGGTATTGATCTAAAGAGCCATTTTAGATTTCCACACACGATTCACTGATTGACCAGAGACTTTCGTCTGTTAATTTTCTCTTTTCTCTTCCTTTAGAAATGGGTTTGCATCTGAAAATTCATTGTTCCTTCATTAGGCGAGCATTCAGTCACTGGCTTTCAAAAGGTTTCCGACGATTTTTTTGTTTTCGTCCGGAATAATTATTGAATAGTTTTCGAAATACGCAAAATTATAAAGGTTATTTTAAACATTTTTCTCCAGATGTGCCAACACATGGTTTACGCAGGAAAGGCCTCAAAATGAGCTTAAACTCCCAAGCCCGGTCCCAACTTCTGGGGAATTAGTATAGATGTAGTGGTGAATATTCCGTTTTAAATGATGTTTCACCATTTGTTTCCCAAATTCCTTCGCATGTGAGAGCCCCTACATGTGTCTGTGGTGGCACCCCTGGGGTCTGGGCCCATTTTCCTAAATGGGATCTTTCTTTTCATTATTTGGTTATTAAACAAGTAGAAAAGAGACCCTTGGAAGTGAAAAGATTTGGGGCTTTGGAACACATAGATTTTGAAGAAGTTCCTTCGGAACAAGCTTTTTTAATTAAAATTTTATTTATTCATCAATTATGTGAACATCTATCGCATTTAGACAAGGTACCCAAGAAGAATCTTCACATAAAGTCACTTTTGTGCATCCTTCAGGTAGCTTGCTCAAAACTTCTTGCCAAAATCTGAAAGACATTAAAAATCATGCCACGATTGTCGCTTTACCCGTCAATTTTCAAATCGTTCGGTGAACAAACTTTTTGACAAAACGGACATTTCCAATTTGGCTTCGAGAAATTGTATTCGTAAAACGATTCCAAGTCGAAGCACTCCAAATGAGTACATTTAGCTCCAATTGATGGCTTTTTGATCAACTTTTGGCTCAGAGGACAAATCAAAGAGACTTCATAAGAAGAAACGTTGATATCATCTTCTTTCTTAAAAATATCTCGAACTAAAAGGGAATTAAATCTTTCTTTAGAATAGATTCACTTTTTGCTTTTGTAAATTCGGCATCCCTGACCAACGTCACCGCACGATTTTTCCATAAAAACGGCTTCGGTATATGAGCGATGAAAATCGTCCCTATATACGTCACGCCAGTCCTTTGGTAAATGACTTTGATGGAATTTTCGCTCGCTCTTTTCAATAAAGCGTCGGTTATATTGACTGGCCTGTCCTTCGTTATAAAACGTGTCAAATTGAAAAACGATAAGAATGACGTCATTACTTTACAAATGCGAATAATATGGTCGTTCACTTGGATGAAAGTTTTCGGAGGATATTCATCGATTTGTATTACATCTCTCGTCGCGATACAAAATCTAAACAATACCTTAAATTTAAAATCTCAGTTAGGTTACACAGCCATAACTGACAAATAAAAAAGGCCAACTTTACCCTAATTTGTAATCCAAAATTGTAAAGAAAATCACTTTTTGACACTCAATTCTTAAGTCAAAGAGGGGTTTAAAATCCCAAATTCCTCCCCAAAAATTACCGTTGGGCGCCATTGGGTTTTTGGGGACCGGTCAGAGCCTGCATGCAAGAATTCAAAAATAACCATGGCTGCCAACATACTTTTTTGTACGATTTCGCCGCCTGCGGATTCAATTTTTCCAACTGCGATTCATTCAAAAAGATTTCAAACTGAACAACCTGTTTGAATAGTTTATTCCCTGAATCTAAGATTTTCGTTAATATTTATATAAAAATATTTTAAAAAACTACCTAAAATTGAAGGGCCCATAATTACTTCGTCTAATCGGAAATTTTCGCCTTCCCAAATCAACTTTTTATTCACGCATCGTTTTAGATCAAATTTCTTCATTCTGAAAAAGAGGGAATTTTCAAAACGGTTGGCAGCATTGTTCTTTTGGCGGGAAATGAGTTTATCTTATCAGTACTGAAGAGTAGGTATTTTGCGTTTTCTTTTTCTAATAATTTATGTTTATTTCTTGATTTTCTTATAGTTAATGACAAAATGGCTTCGATCTCGCCAAAAAACTTTTATGGGAAAATAACTTCTCCTTTACGTCCTCCAGGTAGTAAGAAGCATAAAATATATGAAAAATACGTTTTGAAGGATTTGCTAAACGGTCCAAGTTTAATCTGGAAGACATTTTATAAACAAGAAGAAGCCCTAGAGCAGCAACGACTTCATAAAGGAGGACTCATGCCATTCGTCTTCGAATCAGAAAATTCCGGCCGAATTTTTCTCATCGCTCACCCAGAAGTCTTCTGGCACTACAACGACCAAAGAGAAACCCAAGATCGCTGCACTTACGAAATCATAAGAGAAAACACAGTCTCGAAATTATATTTCGATTTAGAATACAGCAAAGATACAAATCCCCATTCAGACGGAGACAAAATGGTCGACTTATTGATTCAAATCGTTCTATCCTATTTAAAAAAGCATTTCAAAATCGAATCCTCAAGAGATGAAGTCCTCGACTTAGACTCCACCAACGACAAAAAGTTCAGCCGCCATTTGATATTCAATTTACGCCGCCACGCATTCATAAATAACAAAAACGTCGGAAATTTCGTCCAAAAAATATGTTCAGATATCAAAACTGATGAATTTGACGCGAAAATATTATTTGTAAAAGATTCCAAAAACAAAGAAGTTTTATTCATAGATGAAGGAGTTTATACCAAAAATCGTCATTTTCGGTGTTTCAAAAATACAAAAAAAGGCAAAAATAGCCCTTTAGTACTAAGCAGATTTAATACCTTAAAATGTACAAATGATTTAGACTATTTTTTATGTTCATTAGTCACTTATGTTGGAAGCGATATGAACATTATAGAATTTGAAGGTATTGAAAAAGTGAGATATCCAAAGAATTTGAGCTCCACACACGAAAATGTTTCTAGTCCATTCCCTTCGGTTGATAAATTTATAAACGAAAAAGTAAAACCTGGTAAAATATACCGAAGTGTCTTCTTCTCTTCTTCGAACACAATCGTCTATGATATTGTCAACAATCGATATTGTGGAAACATAAAACGAGCACATAAAAGGAACAATGTTAAATATATAGTTAATCTAGACGGGATGTTTTTCTACCAGAAATGCCACGATTGGGATTGCCGTGATTATAAATCTGAAGAATTTGATTTGCCTGAAGAACTCAAAAAAGAGATTCGACCCTACTCATCATCTGGATGCGACGAGCTGGGACTTTTCGAAGTTGAAGAAATAACGCCAGAAATGATCGAACAGGTTGAATCCGATGTGAAAAAAAGGAAGATCCAACGATTCCCTTCTTTTGGGCTGAAAGACGAAGATTTTCTTAATCTTGAATTATAATAAAATGCTGAAACATCATTAGTCCTCATTTTGAACCTTCTAAACTCAACAACCGTGGCGAAATCTGTTATTAATGTGTTGTACTGGTACAAAATAGAAGATGAAACTCGAGAGAAAAAGACGTTTTCTTAGCTCCCAGCTAACTTATCGACTTGAAATTTTTAGGGATTTGTCATATTAAATAAGAAGTGTGCAGGGGCGGACTGGGACCTTACGGTGAGGGTGGGTTTTCAGTTTGGGGGGGCGCAGAAAATTGGCTGTTAGAAAAATATATTCAGCAAAAACAGAGATTCCCAAACTTTTTCTCAGTGCGCCCCCCTTTTAAACAAATTAAAACCTTTGCTCCCCCCCCCCTAAAGTTTTGAATGTTAACTTTGAGGTTTTTGAATGAAATTTGGGTTTTAAAATGTTGATTTTGAGGTTTATGGCAAAAGAAATTGCACTTAAAACGATGATTTTGAGATTTTTGACAAAAAAAAATAATAATTTGCTCTTATAACCATGATTTGGAAGTTATTGACAAAAAATTGTCAATTTAAAGTTGATTTTGAGGTTTTTTGTTTGACGAAAATTAGGCATTTATAAAGGTTGATTTTGAGGGGGTTTTTTTTGACGAAAATTAGGCTTTAAAAATGTTGATTTTGAGGTTTTTGACGAAAATTTGGCTTGTTGATTTCAAGATTTTTTGACGAAAATTAGGCATCATAAATGTTGATTTCGAGGTTTTTTGACGAAAATTTGGGTTTATAAATGTAAGTGGAATATGAGGTTTTTAGACGAAAATTAGGCTTCATAAATGTTGATTTCGAGGTCTTTTGACCAAAATTAGGCTTTAAAAATGTTGATTTTAGGTTTTTGACAAAAATTTGGCTTTTTAAACGTTGATTTCGAGGTTTTTGGACGAAAATTAGGCTTCATTAATGTTGATTTCGAGGTTTTTTTGACCAAAATTAGGCTTTTTAAATGTTGATTTTGAGGTTTTTGGAAGAAAATTAGGCTTCATAAATGTCGATTTCGAGGTTTTCTGTCCAAAATTAAGTTTTAAGAATGTTGATTTTGAGGTTTTTGACGAAAATTTGCCGTCATAAATGTTGATTTTGAGGTTCTTGGACGAAAATTAGGCTTCATAAATGTTGATTTCGAGGTTTTTGACCACTTGATGTTCATTTTGTCCCCCCTCCCCTCCCGGGCCAGTCCGCCCCTGGAAGTGTGCAAAATTTCAAGCTGATTGGTTCATAGGGAAATGAGAACTGAACCATGATCTGGAAGCAAAATAAAGGCAATATTTGGGCAAAAAGGAAGCAATTATTTATTAAGTATCTACATGTTAAAAATTGTTCATCTTTCAATATTTTTGTATTGGTCAACCAAATGTTTCTGCCTCTCAATACTAATGAGGTTTTGAATTTTTTTCATTTGCTGCTGTTCTATGTCGCGGAGGACGCCTTCTCTGAGTCTGTCGCGGTCGAATTGCTGCTTCAAGTGGACGTACGCGATTATCGAGCCACTCACCACAATCGAAAGACCGAAAGTTATTTTAGACGCTAAAGACATTTTCAGAACAGAAATACTCACATTTTGAACACAAATAAAATCATTGTTATCTGATAAGAAGGCTATTAGTCTTATCAGAAATCTGGTGGCAACACTGAACGTTTTATAACCTTAGGAGGAGGTTTCATTTCCAAAAAACTAGAGATAAATAAAGAAAAAAATTTGAAATTTTCATTTTGTTATAAAGCAAAGGCTCAAATGAAACTAAATTATAAAATTTCCCCAGAATATTTTTTTATACCACACTCTAACTGGGTAAGGATTTCAAATTGAAATTTTGTTTGACAGATTCTTTGACAGACTTGAATGTCTTACTTAACGATATTTACGTTATTTTGGTTCAAAATTTGTGGACCTTTTTGTTCAATTCCAAGATATAGAATTGAACCTTGAAGTATACAGGTTTTTGCGTTTTGAAATTAGGCTTGACAGTCGACTATGGGCTTTATTCAGATTCTCATTTAGTTCCTGTTGTTATTAATTTAAACTTAAATTTTGTGATGGAATTTTAATGGCGAGATAACACAATATTACGTCCAACTTCCTGTTTGCCAAATGACTGCAATGTCACTATTTTGCTTTGACATCTATTAGTCCTGGTTTGGACCCCTTTGGTATATTATAAAGTTTTCACCCACCCCTGGACTTTGAATCCCTTCTAGATTAATTTGGAGCCTTCTTGGCTGGTTTAGATAGAGTCTAGAGTGGTTTAATCCTTATCTAGACTGGCTTGGACCCTTATTGGATGGTGGATCCCCTTTAGACTGGTTTGGACCCTTCTTGGCTGGTGGATCCCCTTTAGACTGGTTTGGACCTTTCTAGACTGGTTTTGACCCCCTCTAGACTGGTTTGGACCCCCTCTAGACTGGTTATGGATCCGCTCTAGACTGGTTTGGACCCCCTCTAGACTGGTATGGATCCGCTCTAGACTGGTATGGATCCCCTCTAGACTGGTATGGACCCCCTCTAGACTGGTATGGATCCGCTCTAGACTGGTTGGACCCCCTCTAGACTGGTATGGATCCGCTCTAGATTGGTTTGGACCCCCTCTAGACTGGTATGGATCCGCTCTAAACTGGTTTGGACCTCTCTAGACCGGTTTTGACCCCTATAGATCGGTTTGAACCACCTCTAGACGATTATGGACCCCTCTACTCTGGTTTCCAGGTTTGGAGCCTTGTAAACGGTTTGGAAACATGTAGACTGTTTTTACCCGCTCTAGAATGGTTCGGACTATCTCTAGACTGATTTAGACCCCCTCTATAAAAACCCCTTATATACTGTTTTTGACCTATTCTCGAGTATTTAGGACCTTTTTTAGACTGGTATTGACATCACATTGTTGTGGTACGGACCCCCCTAGTTTGGGCCCATATTTTCACCTAATTTCATTTGTTTTGACCCTTAAGGAATCTTTTTAGGCATATTTTTTAATCTTAATTGAAGACCAAAGCCACTTTCTAGTAAAAAATCTTTAAATTAGACTTATTTTGATGCTGCCCAATTCGTTGCAAATCGTCCTATCTGGGTTCCAACCAATTTTACTTTAAAAAATCACTTCTTGTGTCATTTGTGGGAAAGAAAGTTTCTTCTATTTTTGGCTCTATAAATTTCTGGCAACCCTCGGTCTTTTTGCTCTTGGATATGAAACCTATGGTTGACTTTTGTTTGCTTCATTGATTTTAGATCCAACATGGCTGAGAAGGTGACGCCGTCGCCATCGGTGAAAACAATTCTGTCCGGATCATTCACTCCGTCGCAAAGCGGCGAAGCGTCCGGCTCCGGTTTGAATTCATCGCCTCTCCCGGCCACTCCGATCGGCTTCATCGACAAATGCAAAAAGCTCACATTTGAGACGACCCCGCCAGACGAAAGCGACGAACATTTTTCAAAAGAAAGTCATTCAAAACGCCTCAAAGAGCTCAGAAAACTACTCGACTACATCGACGAAACCGCTTGGCAATATGACCCTATTGAAAAGTTTATCGGACATTGCTGAATTTATACCATCAAAATACAAAACAATAACCTTTCGATGCCTTTCTTGTTTCTTTTCTACTATATAATAAATTTTGATACAAATCTTATCGTTTACCCAAATTTCATATTGCCTTACCTGCCTGCCGTCTCAAAATTTCTTAAAATGAATTTTCTACTTTTTTACACTAATGCTACACTTAATATTGGAGAAAACTAACATATGTCCTCAAGCTAAAGAAATGAACAATCAACTCGGGAAACCCATTTGAGGCTATGAAGTACCATTTAATAGACGTTTGAAATAAATAATTTTATTGGATAAAGGTTAATAAATGAAGTTGTTACTCCCAAATTGGTGGGTCGTCATTTCTGAGATAAAGATGATCTTGATTGTCTCTGGATCTGGAGCGACCGGAGAAGTCGCTTTGAGATCTATCAGAACCGAAGCGATTCATGTTTTCTTGATTGGTACTCATCGATTCTTCACTGCGGCGATGTCCTAACTGGCCGTTCCCCCACGATTCGCGATTTTCGCTGAACCGCTCCCTGCTTGTCCCGTGCGAAACGTCCCTCTGCTCGCTTTCGCTCTCCCGCTGCCTCTGCTTCAAATACTGATGACCAACTTTGCTCACATACGGCTTGCATTCCACCATCATCAAAACCGCCACAAAACAGACCTAAAATTTCATCAATTTTACATTTTCAATAACTATCCCACTTACCAATATTTTCATCATCGTGGAATAGAATGTTTGTGTTTTTTATGAGACAATAATTATATACCTCGTACCCATGGGAATAACAAGAGGGAGTAACATCCTGAAAGTGGGAGTTTCAATTGACTCTTCTTCTTTAGAACCTGATGATGCCGGAACAGAATGACTCATTGACCTTGATCATGTTAAAAAATAGACATTTGACGTTCTAAATTCCAAAAGAGCACAATTTCAGAATAATTAGTGTCAAATGTCATTTTGATCTGAAAATTAGCTTTTACAAAATTAATGAAAAACCTTGGTTTTTTTGAGTGAAAATTGAGAAGGAAGTTACGTTTGAATAGGCCAAAGGTTCCCAAACTTTTTCACAGTGCGCCCCCTTGAACAATTGAAAACCTTTGGGCCCCCACAAAAAAAAAAGTTTTGAATGTTAACTTTGAAGAAAATTTGGGGTTTTAAAATGTTGATCTTTAAACCATGATTTTGAGGTTTTTGACGAAAAATTGTATATTTAAAGTTGATTTTGTTGTTTTTTTTAACCAAAATTTGGATCTTAAAACAATGATTTTGTGGTTTTTGACGAAAAATTGTCTCTTTAAAGTTGATTTTGAGGTTTTTTAAACGAAAATTTGGCTTTGTAAATGTTGATTTCGAGGTTTTTTTAAACCAAAATTTGGATCTTAAAACAGTGATTTTGGGGTTTTTGACGAAAAATTGTCTCTTTAAAGTTGATTTTGAGGTTTTTCTAAACGAAAATTTGGGTTTATAAATGTTGGTTTTGAGGTTTTTGACGAAAGATTGGCTCCTAAAACCATGTTTTGTGGTTTTTGACGAAAAATTGTCTCTTTAAAGTTGATTTTGAGTTTTTTTCAAATGAAAATTTGGCTTTATAAATGTTGATTTTAAGGTTTTTGATGAAAAATAGCCTTAAAATATGTTCATTTTTGACGAATGGATAAGTGGATTTTGGAATACCTAAGAGTTGGGACCGGGCTTGGGAGTTGAGGCTCTTTTTGAGGCCTCACATCACACCAGAAAGCCCCGGTAGAGTGAATACTCAAGAAAAGAAACAAAGGATGGACAGATAGACAAAAGATATTAATACGTATTTAATTTAGTAACAATAACTACACGAAATGCTTGATCAAAAGATGTAGCCAGAGCTAGTCCAATTTTATCAGGGCTCCAATGGAACGACGCTATTGGCTGCGAGGAAAGAAAGCAATTCTGCACAAGTTCCAAACTTCCTGCAACTCCTACTTTGTCTCCATTCGTATCATCATGGAACCTTTTTTCCGGATAGTTGCTATAATAAAATTTAAACAAAATATAAAAAAAAAAGATAGTTGAATATTTTACTATTTCCATAAGTAGAGACTTCCATTTCCTCCACAAGTCATAAATATTTCTCGATTCTGCGGCAAGTGGCTTACTCCCCACACAGTCGAAGAATGAGCCTAAAAAAATTATAAAAAATTTCTAAATATTTTATACTTTTTCTTTTAAGCAAGCGAATCCTTTTTTGGGATGCTGTGTCCTAAGGTCGTAGACGAAAAATTTAGACTCCAAAGTCGTCGCCACTAATTTATTCATTTCGATTTCTTTTCGGTCGAATTGAAGGCCACAAACCTATTGGAAAAATGAAATTTTAAAATTTGAATTTAGTGGACATTACTCCGTTTTTGACGTTCGTTTCCCATCGGACGGCCATTTTCTTCAAATCGAACATTTTAATATCGCCATTGTCATAACCGGCGCAAACGATTCTTTCATGGTTGTTGTAAGAATTTCCTAAAATAAAAACGTTTCTTCAAAGAGGTGCCACGCCTCTTTAGGGGTTCGTTGGACTCCAGAAACATACCAAAAGCGACACTCCAGCAGTCCCTTTTTTGCTCATAATCTGATGGCTCCATAATAGCAACAGGAACGTCTTTTTGACGTGGATCCCATAGTTTCACAAGCCCTTAAATCATCATTAAAAGCAACAAAAAAGCAAATTTAATTCACCATCTCTACTCCCTGTGACTATTTCTGGTGGACCACATCCAACCGATTGACCCCCAATACCATCAATACAGTTTATAATCTCATCATGAGCATTGGCATGATAAACAGGTCCGTTGAAATCTTCCAAATCCCTATAAAAACTTATAAACAAGACCAAAACAAAGCATTCTTCACCATATATCAAGATTTCCTTTGAAATCCCAGTCGCAAGATGGCGATCGCGGATACCCGTTGCACCAAACGTGCAGCATTTAAAAGAAAAATCTTTCTCAGTCTACAACCAATTAATTTTCTTCCATTTTCTCCATTTTACCTGCTTAACGATACTGGAATCGCCGGACGTCATCTCATAAATTTGAATGATGCCATTTCCTTTCGGTTTTGACCCGATGATTACAAACTTGGCCGAACAAGGGACCCATTTACCATCAAAAACCGAAAACGTCAGCGACTTTTCATTGTGGCAAATTATCTGCGGCTTTCCAATCGCTTTCGCTGCACCGTCCAGATCGTCCATCTTAGCGACCAAAATAAACAACCACCATGACAACCAACAGACAAAATGGAAAAAGCATCTGTGATTTTAGGATAACATAAAAATCACATAAAAATAAAGCATTTATTTAAATTTTACATTCATTTTCCAAAACCGAAGTGAAGAATTTTCCTGATTATTTTGGGCCCATTCCAATATCCTCTGAAAAAAATTGTTTATTATTATTTTTTTTTTTCTTTCTTATAAAAAAAACGTACTTAAGCATAGCATTCCAGTACAAAATGGGCATGAGGTCTTTTTTCATAAAATACATTGATTTATGTTCGTTTCTTTGGTCAATTGGGAACGTCTCCAGAGGTTGAAGATTGTAGTCGAATTCTGCCATAATGCAGCTGCTGTATCCAGTCACAAGAGGGCAAGAAGTGTATCCATCATAGGTCTTCTTTTCACCACTTTTACCATTCATGTCAGCATCAAGATTTTGATAAAGTACTCCACATTGAGCAGCTAAAGATTTTCATTTGGTGACTTTTTGTTCGATGACATCCTTACCAACGGCAGCAGCGGTTTTCGACGTCGGAAGATTAGAACAGTCACCAATTCCATAAATATTTTTATAAACGACATGCTGCAACGTGCTTTTGTTTATATTCAAAAAACCATTCGTATCCGTCAAATTTTTCCCGGTTTTCAGCACCGATGGTGGTGTCATCGGAGGTGTCACATGAATCATGCTGTACTACTTTTCTGTTTTAAATTTTAATTCTTTATGACATGCTCACTTGTATGACTTCTGTTTCTGATGGCCTATCCAAATTTTTAAAAACTGCTTCGTTGCTAAAACTCCTCAGTTCGACAAGCTCTTTCTGAAGGGCGACGTCGATTTTTCTTTCTTGACAAACCTCCATGAGCTTACTTGCATAATGTTTTGCAGAAAATATCACAGGCAATGACGTTTTATAAAAAACATTTATGTCACTTCTCTTCCCTTGCTGAAATAGAGACTTAAAATTCTTGAGTTTTGGTCCAAAATTACGTTTTTGAAATAATCTTCAGCGATGAAACAAGCTTTTAGAGGTGCACCTGCACATTTGACTGGAGTATTCGGAAAAGTGAAAATCGCATTTCCTTTTTTAATTTTTTTTAAAGCCTGGTACGTTTTGTCGACATATTTGGGTGAATAGTTAGAACAGACTGGGCTCTTCGGGTCGTCCAACGCTTCTAAAAGGCCTGGAATCTGATTTCTTTATTAAAAGACCCATTTTGAGAAAAGCTTACTTTGGAATAGCTAAGCTCAATACCGAGAGCTACGACAAGAAAATCGTACACAATTTCTGTCCCATTTTCTGTCCTGACTGTGTTCTTTTCTGGCTCGATGTTGACAACTCGGTCGTTTACCCAAGATGCATTTTTGGGCAAAACGTCTTTCATAGGACGCCTCGCTTGAGGCAATTCTTTTATTCCGCCCCCAATCAAAGTGAGCATCGGCTGATAATAGTGCTCCTAAAAAAAAATTCGCTCTCATTTTATTTTTTTATTTTTTTTTATTTTATCCCAAAAGATAATCTAAGGCAATAAACCCATTTTTAAAATGCTTTATCAGCTAATCAAACAATGATTTACAGCATTGATTCATCACGTTTTTTTCCTTCTCTTCAAAAAGTAAAGAATTTTCAGTCTTATTGCAAGGTCATTATTTAAACATGTAATTTCCTTAGTAATTAGCTAATAGACGTGAAAATAACTTCCTTAAAATACCCTCAAATTAAAGTTTTCAGGAGAGTTGTGGGATCAAAATGAGCTATCAGGCATGACAGAGAGTTCCATGTGGTCCTTGGTCTGAAACCAGCACCCCAAATTGGTTATGCTAAGAGGGGAGCTTATTATGGGGAATCAGGGAGGAAGTAAATTGGGAGATTTGGTGCAATATTGGGGGGATTGCGTTTATTTGAGTATAAATAATGGGAAGGGAGCGTTGAAGGATAAATGGGGGGAATCGTGAAGAAAGTAATTGGTGCCGGGGGCTTGTTGGGAATGGTGATTGGGAAGGGTTAGGGCAAGTGGGGCTATTGGGAAGGGGGTGATAATTGAGGGGAATAATTGATGGAGTAGGTATTAGGGGGTAGTGTTAGAAGCTAGTATGTAAGGAGGATTACAGGGGCGGACTGGGACCTTAGGGTGTGGGTGGGTTTTCAGTTAAGGAGGCGCCAGGTTGGGGGGGGGGGCAAAAAATTTTAACAGAAAATTGGCTTTTAGAAAAATATATTAGGCAAAAACAGAGGTTCCCAAACTTTTTCACAGTGCGCCTCCCTTTTAAACAAATTAAAACCTTTGCCCCCCCCCTAAAGTTTTGAATGTTAACTTTGAGGTTTTTGAATGAAATTTGGGTTTTAAAATGTTGATTTTGAGGTTTTTGACAAAAGAAATTGCACTTAAAACGTTGATTTTGAGATTTTTTGACAAAAAAATTTGCTCTTATAACCATGATTTGGAGTTTTTGACAAAAAATTGTCAATTTAAAGTTGATTTTGAGGTTTTTGACGAAAATTCGGCTTTTTAAATGTCGATTTTGAGGTTTTTGTACGAAAATTAGGCTTCATAAATGTTGATTTCGAGGTTTTTGGAAGCAAAATTAGGCTTCATAAATGTTGATTTCGAGTTTTTTGACCAAAATTAGCTTTAAGAATGTTGATTTTGAGGTTTTTGACGCAAAATTTGCCTTTAATGTTGATTTCGAGTTTTTTGACGAAAATTAGGCTCATAAATGTTGATTTTGAGGTTTTTCACAAAAAAAAAATCTTGAGCTTTCCCACACCCCCCTAGGGGGGCGCGCCTCCAGTTTGGGAGCCTCTGAGCAAAAATAACGCTAAAAAAACTGACCTCTATGTATTCTCGCTCCCCGGGCCAGTCCGCCCCTGGTTGGGAAGGATGATAGGGAACTTGAGGGGAATAATTGATGGAATAGGTTTTAGGGTAATTTAGGTTGAATAGGTTGGTGTTAGAAGCTAGTAGGGAGTAATGGGCGGATAGTGTTAGGGGCTAGTATGCTAGTAGGGGCTAGTTAATGGAGGAGGAAAATAAATAGGATAAATGGGGGGAATCGTGGAGGAAGTACATTGTTGGGGGGATCAGTTGATGGGGGGGGGATTAGGGTCAGATGAGGGTAGTAATGAAAAGAAATAATTTTTTGGGTTGGGGGAAACTTTTAAAGGAGTAATTGGCACTTTGGTATGTAGTTTGAGGGGTTTAGAGTCAGTTGGGGGAAATTGGGTGATTTTGGGGATCAATGGGGGGAATCATAGAGGAAGTAAATCGTTGGGGGGGAGCAGTTGAGGGGGGGATTAGGGCCAGATGGGGGTCATTGAGGCTGGGGGACTTGGGTCAGTTGGGCTAAAAGGAGTAATGGGGAGTCACTAAGGAAGGGAGAGTTGGAAGCACAAATGGGGGAATAGTAAGAAGTAATTGAGGGCTTTGAGAAGTACTTAGGGTTGTTTGGTTATTGTTAAATATGGATAATTTAATTTTATCCCTGGACCCTGACTCTAAAGCCAAAAACAGCAGTCCTTACTTCTCTCTTTTGCAGCATTTCTTGGCCCCATAAAAGCCAGTTTTTCAAAGATTGAGACAATAGGATTTTGAATACTTTCCTAGAAGTTTCAAGCCCTTAACAATCCCCAACATGTTAAAAACTCAAAACTACTATGACTGGACTTGTTTAACTTACTAATGTAGGTTCAACAATGATGACTTTGTTTTTGCCGAGTTTGGAACAAAACTTAGAGGCGACCGAACACCCTCCTGTTCCACCTCCCAAGACCAAAACTCTACAGCTAAAACAAATTTGTGAGTTGAAACTTTAAAAAATTGATTGTACCTTTTTTTGTCGACTTGAGTCCCCATCGACCTTACACTGTTTTGAATTATGGATAAACCACGAAAAACGTTTATTGTGTTCATTTCTAATTTAATAACTAAACCAGCTGATAAGTGGATCTCAGAAGTTGAAGTGCAACGACTCAGTGATTATTAAGATTTGCCCTTGAAATCAGGAGAAGGGATACCCCATGGTGGGGAGGCTATTACATCTACCTGACTATTTTAGGATGGTATTTTATTGCTTTTTCATTAGAAAAAAGGTGACAAAAATTACAAGATTAATTTAACAATTTATTGATAACTTCCAGAATTTGCTAGCTTTAAATGAAATAAATCTACATAAATTATATCTGGATAATCTAATTTGATTCGCTGGATTCGATTAGATTATCTGAAAAGATATCTTCCGCTGTATTTTGATTGCTCTCTCGGAAAATCGTCGGGAAGTGAAGGAGATGCGTCGTCGAAAATTTGGATTTCTTCTTTCGGTTTCGGACGTTTTGAGTCGAGGACTTTGGCTTCACAGAAATATCCGAACGGCGGTCGCTCGATGTTTAGTTTGTCGAGCATGCACTTGTCGTAGACTCCTTGAGTGTTGCGGCACCTAAAAACAGTTCAAAATTTAAAAAAAGAGTTTCTTTGCAGCCGATAAATGGTCTTTAAAGGATATAGAATGTGTTTTTGTTGTAAAAAAAGGGTCAAAGTCCACTAACAGTCTCTTTTAACTGCAGTATGACCAAGTCCTGTAGCCAATAAAGGGTCAAAGTCCATTTAAAAGAGTGATTAAAGTCGAGTTACATTCTATAGACCAGAAAGTTTTAGGTGGATATGACACTTTATGGACTAAATATTTATACTTTTTTGACCTTATATCTTACTTATTTGACTTTGAACTTTTATCTGTAACTTAGTCACTCTATGGACTTTAAGTGGACCTTGACCCTTTTTAATCAGGAGGTCACTTTTGAGTGACGTTTAACTTCTTTCGAATGGACTTTGACCCTTTATTGGTTACTTTGTCACTCCATGGGCTATAACCCATTATTGGTAACTTAGCAAATCTATGGAATTCTAGTGGACTTTGACCCTTTTTTGATAAGGAACACACTTAAGGTGGACTTTTTCAAATGGACTTTGACCCTTAATTTTTTCTCAGTCACTCTATGGATTTTGATCCTTTATTGTACACTGAGCCAAACTGTGTACTTGGACCCTTTTTGACAAGGAATAAACTTTAATGTGGACTTTGACACTCTGTGTACGGAAAACACTCGTACAAATGGACTTTGACCCTTTATTGGTTACTTCATCACTCTACGGACTTTGATCCTTTTTGTTAACTCAGCCAAACTGTGGACTTTGACCCTTTTTGACAAGGAATACACTTTAATGTGGACTTTGACACTCTGTGTACGGAAAACATTTGTTCAAATGGACTTTGACCCTTAATTGGTTACTTTTACACTCTATGGACTATAAACCTTTATTGGTAACTTAGCAAATCTATGGAATTCTAGTGGACTTTGACCCTTTATTTGTTACTTCGTCACTCTACGGACTTTGATCCTTTATTATTAACTCAGCCAAACTGTGGACTTTGACCCTTTTTTGACAAGGAGTTTAATGTGGACTTTGACACTCTGTGTACGGAAAACACTCGTTCAAATGGACTTTGACCCTTTATTGATTACTTTTTCACACTATGGACGTTAACGCTTTACCAATATAGCCACTCAATGGACTTTAATAATTTTTAATCAGGAATTTACTTTTAGGAGGATTTTGGCATTGTGGACTGTAAACCTCTTTTGAATGGATTTTGACCCTTCATTGGTTACAAAAATACTATGGACGTAGTCACTCTATGGACTTTGACCCTTTTTGGTCATCCCCGCATTACAGCCGACCATCACTTGAGCCCCAAATTTTCCCACTTACGGCGCAAACATAAAAGTGGAGCTCGACTTATCAATGCACTCCGCATGTTTTTCAAATTCGTGCCTGCAGTTCATCTTCATCTTCTGGAAAAACTGCAACGAGCAACTTGTCACAGCTTTTCCCAAGCTGATGCACTTCCTCGGATCATTCGGATACTCGCTTTTGCAGAGCATGAACTCCTAAAATACCCATCGCAATCAAATTTACACGAGAAAATAAGCCAAAAACTTACATTGTTTACGTTTTCGCAGTATTTTCCGAGGTGAAAAGATGCTGTCCGAAGAACAGCAGAGCTCACATTCACCTCCGGAACCGTCAGTTCTTCCTCGGTCGGTAAATTTACGCTGTACGAGACAACCATTTCAGGGAAATCTCGTTAATGCCACCAAAAATTAATTTTTTCCTCGATATAAAAAAATTTTCATGAAAAATTTGATAAGAGGTAGGTTACTTGAGGAAAAACGACAACAGCGCTGTGGTGAGGCAAGATTCAAGAAACTTTCGTTTTTCAGTTCAAAATTTTTTTCATTCCTCTCATCTCCCTCAAATTAGTCAAATTACCATTTATTGACTAAATAATGACCCTGAAGATGGTATAAATGTTCTATTACCTAAATTTGATTTAAAATTTCCCTCTGAGCAGGGAAATTTTCTTCTACATCACTGCTTTTACGTCATTTCTTATCAACCATTATCTACTATCATGTTTCCCGCCAACTTTTCCCGCATTTGTATCGACTATCGACACTTCAGCTTTTGTTTACTTCTTTGTCTTTTTTTTTTAATGCAATTTTATTGATAAACATGCAATAATTAGGTGTTGTAAAATTGTACAATTTTTAGTACCTTAGTTGTTTGCATAGAAGGTACTTATTCAAATTATCAAAAATTATATTTTTTGTCATTTTTAGTCAGATTTTTGGCTTTTAATGCGTTTATGAGGAGCCATGGACTTAAATTTGGGATACCTTTCTGCAGAACTTGCAGCAACTTGTAACTCCCTTGGATATTACGATGGAAACACTTATCACCTTGAGCCGCACTGTAAAGGTATAAATTGATATTTGGAGTCAATTTTTTCGTTAATTTTTCTTCAGAAACACTCAGGGATTTGATCCGATATCTGCGAAGAGATGGAAGCTCTCACGACATTCGACGCCACCTTGGAAATGCCAAACTTTTAAAAACCGACCTACTTCCGATCATTCAATGCCATTTTAAAGAACTCGATCTTTTCGATATAGCTCTAAGGTTTAAATGAATCTTTTTTTGAATTATCTTACCTTTTCTTTCAGGCTTGTCGTTAATTTGACGAATCCAGCACTCTTGGTTTACAACGAAAATGTACCGACTGATGTGGGAGAGCATAACCAATATTTGGAGTTGATCGCCCATTTGCAAATTTATAAAGAAGCTTTTAACGACCATCGTGCCTGGACTCCTTTTACAGAACATCTAGGAACACTCCTCAATAAAGTAAATGTCTTTAATTACCCTAAAAATTGATTTTTCTTCTTAAATTCAGCCTGTGGAAGAAAGAGACGATGATGCTCAAAGAAGTATCGAAAGAATACTAATCTTGGTTCGAAATATTCTTCACGTTCCTGCGAGTGCGACGTCAGATTGGAGGCCAGACAACGATGCCAGTATACATGACCAGGTTTTGTGGGCTTTGCATCAATCAGGGATGTTAGATTTACTCATTTATATGGTCAGTTCGGAAAACGAATCTCATTTTTATCTGCATCTTCTTGAGGTATTGTTTATTCATTAAAGGATTTCGTTTTAATAATTTATTTTAGATAATTTGTCTGATGATAAGAGAACAACCGCCGTCGCTTTTGGCCCAAACGACCGCTTTGAGGAGTGAAGAAGAAAAAAAACGAGATGACGACGAATTGGCCAAGTTGCGCCAATTAGAAAGACAGGAGAAGCTTAAAAAGCAGAAAAAATATCTTGGGATTCGGTAAGTATGAACCAAATTGAGCAGAGGTTCCCAAACTTTTTCACATCGAGCCCCCCCCCCCAAATTTTTGAATGTTAATTTTGAGGTTTTTGACATGATAAATTGCACTTAAAACGCTGATTTTGAGGTTTTTTGACGAAAATTGGCCTTTAAAACTGTTGATTTTGAGGTTTTTGACGAAAATTTGGCTCATGAAACCTTCATCTTGAGGTTTTTGACGAAAAATGTCTCTTAAAACTTTGATTTTGACGAAAATAGGGCTTAACAATTAATGTTAATTTTGAGGTTTTTGACGAAAATAGGGCTCTTTAAACCTTGATTTTGAGATTTTTGACGAAAAATTTCTCTCAAAACTTTGATTTTGAGGTTTTTTGACGAAAATAGGGCTTCACAATTAATGTTGATTTTGAAGTTTTTGACGAAAATTTGGCTCTCAAAACCTTGATTTTGAGGTTTTTGACGACAAATGTCTCTTAAAATTTTGATTTTGAGGTTTTTTGACGAAAATAGGGCTCTTAAAACCTTGATTTTGAGATTTTTGACAAAAAATGTCTCTTAAAACTTTGATTCTGAGGTCTTTTGACGAAAATTTGGCTCTTGAAACCTTGATTTGGAGGTTATTGACGGAAAATGTCTCTTAAAACTTTGATTTTGAGGTTTTTTTTGACGAAAATAGGGCTTAACAATTAATGTTGATTTTGAGGTTTTTGACAAAAATTGGGCTCTTAAAACCTTGATTTTGAGATTTTTGACGAAAAAAGGCTCATTTTGAGGTTTTTGGACGAAAGTTGGGCTTTGCAAATGTTGATTTTCAGGTTTTTGGACGAAAATTTGTCTCTTAAAACCTTGATTTTGAAGTTTTTGAAGAAAAATTTTCTTTTGAAATGTCGATTTTAAGGTTTTTGATGAAAAATAGCCTTAAAATATGTTCAGAAAGAAAAGAAAAACTAAATATTGTGGAATATATGAAAACAAAAAAAGAGCCTGTCCTCCCCCCCGCAGTTTGGGAACCACTGAAGAAGGACCTCAACACCCCTTAACTTAAATTTCAGGCATTCAAATTTCGGTGGGACTTACGTCGTCAAAAATATGAAGTCGACCAGTGACAAAGATATGATTTACCATCAAAGAGCTCAAGATGCAAAATATATAACATTTGACCAGCAAAAAGTAATCCTTTATTCAAAAATAAAGTTTATTTAATCTTTATTTTAGCAAAAGCAAAGGATCCCTAAAAACAAGCAAGCGTTAAAATGTGACAATAATGAAAGACGATCGGCTTTAAGTGTGCGACTCATTCTCAAGCAATTCTGTGTCGAGATGCTCCATGCCGCTTACAATCCGCTAATGAGACATGTCAGAGTAAGCAAAAAATCATCTTTTTATTCAAAACTTTTCAATTTTTTTCCAGGAATGCATCGTCAGAGGCAAAAAACAAGAAAATGACGAAACCTATTATTTCACAGCCCTTAAATTTTTCATGGAATTCAATCGTTTTTATAAATTCCAAGTTAAATTCGTCAGGTAAACCAAATAAAATTGCATTTTTGTCATTTTTTCATTTTAGCGAAACTTTGGCTGTCGATACTTTTCATTTTGTACAAAAATACCTCGAAACGTGGTACGAAATGATGACCACTGACAAAAAAAAGTTGAAACTCTGGTCATTTAGGATGCATTTGGCTTTAAAAGCTTATAAAGTGAGTCCATTATTAAACAAGAATTACAATTTTTTTTTTCTTTTATACAGGAACTTCTTCAAAATTTGATTTTGATGGATAGAAATGAAGATCCTGATGTGAAAGAGTCATCAAAAGTGATCAAAAGCAACATTTTTTACATCCTTGAATACCGAGAAATGCTTTTAATTCTCGCCAAAACTTATAAACCTCAAAATTTCTCCAAGTAATTTAAATTATTTAATTTATTTTAACCATTCCTTTTAGGCAATACTTAGTCGACCTTGTTGAGACCATACATATTTTTATGAAACTTCTCTGCGATTTTTGTAAAAACAAAAAAATTGTCGTTCAGAAAAAGAAGGCGAAAAGGAGGGCGAAGAATAAAAAGAAATCCGCTCCTCAGGTGGATGTGAATTTTGAAGAAATGTGGTCGCAGAATGAGAATGATATTGGAGAAGCACTTCGAAAAGAGATCAATTTGGAAGTTGTACCTTTTGATGCTACATCCGAAACGGACATGGAAGAGCAAAAATTAGAGGCAGTTAAAAAAATTCATTCCCTCCTCCTTTCAGGGAGCTTTGAAGAGGCAATCGCCTTATTCCGAGCTTCCCGTGAGGTCTGGCCCGAAAACGATACATTCGGCTCCTCAAATTCGTCCCACGAAGAAGAATTGGCTTCTCTTAAAGAAGTCTTTGTCGCAGATTTAGGAGGTAATTTTTATCATTTTTTGCTGAGGCCTAAGAGACCTATATCGGAGTCAGGGGCGGACTGGCCCGGGGGGGGGGACAGAACCAGTCAGTCAGGGGCGGACTGGCCCAGGGGGGGGGGTGGACAGAACCAGTCAGTCAGGGGCGGACTGGTCCAGGGGGGGGATGGACAGGGATTTGTGTGCAAATATCCCCAAAAATTCGTGAAAAACCTCAAAATCAACATTTGTAAAGCCTAATTTTCGTCAAAAAAAAGTTAAAAGCTCGAAATCAACATGTGTAAAGCCTAATTTTCTTCAAAAAACCTCAAAATCAACATTTAAAAGCCAAATTTTCGTCAAAAACCTTAAAATCAACATTTGTAAAGCCTAATTTTCGTCAAAAAACCTCAAACTCAACATATATGAAGCCTAATTTTCGTCCAAAATCCTCAAGATCAACATTTAAAAAGCCTAATTTTGATCAAAAAACCTCGAAATCAAAAAGCCAAATTTTCGTGAAAAACCTCAAAATAAACATTTTTAAAGCCTAATTTTCGTGAAAAACCTCAAAATCAACATTTGTAAAGCCCAATTTTGGTTAAAAAAAACCTCGAAATCAACATTTATGAAGCCTAATTTTCGTACAAAAACCTCAAAATACACATTTAAAAAGCCAATTGTAAAACCTAATTTTAGTAAAACTCAAAATCAACATTTATGATGCCTAATTTTCGTCAAAAAACCTCAAAATCAACTTTAAATTTTCAATTGTTTTTCAAAAACCTCCAAATCATGGTTATAAGAGCAATTTTGTAAAAAAAAATCTCAAAATCAACGTTTTAAGTGCAATATTTCTTTTGTCAAAAACCTCAAAATACGATTATTATTTTGAATATGATTACGGGTATGATTACGATTTCTCCCAACTCTGACCTATATATTCGTGATCAGGACGTTCTGGGGATCACAAAAATAGAAGACTTTCCAATTTTTTTATTTTTAACTTAAAAATATCACACACAACTAACTTTTTACATTTTTAACTCATAGAAAAACTTCCTAAATTTATATTTACAAAGTTTTTTTTATATACTAACAGAGAGTATTTACATACATTTTTGACAATTTTGAGTATTGCTTAACAATTTTTTTTTTAAATTTTGTCCTAACACAGCATCAATCCAAATTTAACATAAAAGGCAATTTGTCTCATTTTGAAACCTTTGACTTTTAATTTATTAAAAAATCTAAGTTATTGTCAAAAAAGATGACATTTTCTATGTTTTTCGGTCGTAAAAATGGTCAAAAATATAAATTCAACTGGGCATGATTGTCTTGCCTATTCAAAGCGTGTATAAAGGTCCGCATGTCAAAAGGGGGATTAAAGTTTTAAAAAAAATTTCTCCATCGAGGGCAAAAACATTGAATTTTCACACCGCATTTTAACTTTTTGTCCCCCTTTTATTCCGAATCTCCTTCCATTCTAAAAGTCGAAAGGAGACTCCTAAATCGTCCTAAAGACGCTTAATAACTTGAGAGTAGGGGTCACCAAAGTTCGCTTGAAATATTCGAAATTTCGATGTCCATTTCGCTATTTTCTTCGACATCGTGCCTCCTTCTTGAATAATGGAGAATCAAACATGTGGAGACCAAAGCGATAGGAAGTACGAGCAAAATCAAAAGGCCAGGATGCGAACTCGGCGTCGTACTCAAAGCATCCACCACTCCCATATCAGATTCTTTAAACGTACTATTCTCAAAAAACGAATAAGTCGACTCATATTTCAAAGTCGTCTCTTTCCTATAAAACTGAGTCGTCGTTATTTCATTCATCGTGAATTTACAATTATCTTCATTGATTTCCAACCATGAATACATACTATGGATCGTACTACAGTTTATTTTGTTTCCTTGTAAATATAAAGAGCGCAAACGAGGGAAGTAATTTGACAAATTGATTATTTCCGTTAGATTCGAGTTTGCCAAGTTTAAAACATTGAGTTGTTTAAATGTTTTTAAAGCTGCGACATCATTTAAAAGCCTGTTTACCAAAACCGGGCTTTTTTGGAGATTCAATTCTTGAAGTTTATTCGGCTCGGGAACCGGGAAGCACAAAATTCGGTCACATTTGGTCACATTTGCCAATTCACTTAAGTCTAAAACCCTTAAATTATGCTGAGAAGTGAATATGCTGCTTGATAAAACGTTTATTTTATTTCCAGACAAATTGAGCTCTTGAAGAGAACTTATTTGTGCGAAGGAGCCTTCAGCGATTGTCGAAATGTGATTATACGAGAGGTCTAATTTTTTCAAAATGGCGATACTTAGGAAATCTGTTGTTGTTATTTTGTTTATAAGGTTGTGGCTGATATTTAGGGTTTTAAGATTGTTCGGTAATGTGTAAGGAACGGATGTTAGTAAGTTGTGGCTTAAAATTAATGTCGTCAAAAGTTCAAGTCGTCCTAAAGCATCATCTTCTATATAATTGAGTTTATTGTGCGAAATATCAAAGTCGTTTAGTAAAGGGTAGCTGTCCATATCTCCACATTGGATTTGTGTTATGTTATTGTTTGAAAGATACAGATATCTGACAGAACGGGTCAAACTTGATGGTATCTTTTTCTGCTTAGTTCCGGAAGCGTCGACACTTTTGAGCCTTTTTGAGGCTAGCAAAAGTCCAAAATCTTGAGAGGAAAGCTCATTTTCGGAGATGACGAGCTGTATGAGCCCCGCGAATTGTAAAGTGCTCGGGAAAACCGCTTTAAATCGATTTTTCGAGATGTCTAGAAACTGAAGTTTGTTCACGCCAGCGAAACATTTCGTTGACAAAGTTTTTATTCGGTTTCCTTTCAAATCGAGCTTGAGGAGATTCGTCAAATTAAAATTATAATTAGACAACTCCTCTAGAAGATTCGATGACAAATTTAAAATTTCTAATTTTGGTGCTTTCGTTAAATTTATGATTTTTACAATCGAGTTGTTACTCAAATCCAAAATTTTCAAACTCGGGAAATCTTTCAAATCGACTTTTTCGATTTCGTTATTTTTCAAATCGAAATGCTCTAAAGAAACGCTCGAATAATTTATCAACTTTAAATTATTATTGTTCAGACTTATATATGTAATATTGCCATTTAAAATTTGGCAATTTGAAATATCTTTTATGGAATTAAAAGATAAATCGATGTGTTTCAAATTTGTCAAATTACCTTCGATTTTGGACAATGAGTTTTTTGAAAGGATCAAATCTTGGACGTTTTTGAGAAAAGAGACGTTGATTGATGATAAATTGTTGTTGGAAAAGTTGACGATTTTCGCGTTAAGGTCGGTTCCTGGCTGGGGGAAGAGGGGGAAGGGAGGGGGGCTGCCACCTTGCCATAAGCCTCTTATGGGTGGCTTTACTGTCCGTCTCTTATGGCGCGCCGTTTCTTGTCTCTTCTCTTGCCTAGGTCTGTCTCCTGTTCGCGACTTGCGTCTCGGTACCTTGCTTAGCCACGGGCTTCTCTATACATCCCTCTATTGAT